>PVLC010011121.1:0-48696 GCA_004027655.1 Graphiurus murinus
ATTTCTTACTTAGAAAAGCTTTGCTTTGCAATTAGCAGTAGGTGCAGTACACTCAAATTGCTTTGCCAGATGACTAACCACCTTCTGCTTTTTATTTGGAAGGTACACATGCCAGATGTGGTTAAACTTTGTTCATGGCATGAGATCAAAATTGTAAACATGTTCAAAAGAAAATACTGAGCCCTGATTCACAACAAAACCTAAAAAATACTGTTCATTCCTTTCCTTTCATTCATATTTTTCTTAAGTGTTTTGAAAAATATTTTTCTATATTTTTCCAAAGGCTGGGATTATTTGAGGTTACCTAATAAGAGATGATGGCACAAAATATATGTTTTTATTGTAAGTGATGCATTATTTAGGGGCCACAGTAGGCTACCTCTCCAAAGAAAGGCTTCCCCACCCCATCCCCCATATTTAACCAGTCTGCTGTGTATTGTCCAATAATGCAACAACAACAACAAAAAAGTATCACTCTCAAGATAGGAGCAGGGGAGAGAGAAAGAAACAGAGAGGAAGAGTGAGTGAGCTAGATAGAAAGTTGCACATTGCCTATCAGAGTTGGTTAACTTTTATCTACATTGAAATTGTCAAGAGTATGAGTATATTAAAATGATTAATTAGATATGAAAATATCTTTCATCATTCTTTGTGCCTTTTGGTCTTACAGTTTGTCTTGTTACACTGTTAAACTTCCACCCAGGCTTACAATGACATTAGCAATATATTCAGAAATTGTAGGAAATCAAGTGAAATTGTAGGAAATCAATTAAAAATTGAAAGTAGAAAATACTTAAACGAAGATTCTCATCTGAGTCTAGGTGGAATGGCTTTATCCTGAGTAGGTGCAGGATATCCTGAGCGGGGTCAGCATCCACTGACCTGTAACATCAGTGTGTAACTCTGCTTACTATTCCCTAAAAACTTGATCCCTTTAGGAATCTTGGGTGAGGAAACTTTAATTGTCTTCTGAATGTCTGGATTTTTTTTGCCTGCACATAATGCTCCCACGGTGATTTTTCTTTTAAAACAACAAGAAAAAGAAAATCAGCCAGGAATATTTGTCAGTAAGATTCTTTAATGCCCATTTCAAAAATCACAGATTATGGTTTAAAATGGAAGTCCCTTTTGAACAAAGAAGGAAAGTTGATGAGAAAATACAGCTCCCCACCACGGATGTACAAAGCCAGCTCAGTTGCATCTGTCCTGTAGCTCCCCCACATGCACCACTTGAATATTGCCTATGACTCTGGAAGTGACAGGGAGAGGTGCTTCAGCCTGAGCTTCCCAACAGCTTCTAAGGACCCAGCTCAAAAAGCAACAAACCCAGTCTCTGCTTCCCTCATGTAACATCTTTTACAGACTACTTGTCAGGTGGTCTCAGTGTCGATTGCTCAACAAATCCTAGAAACACATAAAAGCCATACATATGATAACTTAAGAAAAGGAAATGAAGTCAATTGACCACTGATTGTTCCTTCTCTACCCTGGTACCTAGTAACATGGCAAGAGCATCCAAGTGTCGTGACTGTGAACTCAAAGCATCTCTGCTGCACTGTATCTCAGTAAAGAAGTTAGTGCTCTCAACTTTAGTCTCCCTTGCTCTCTCATTCGTTCTCTATCCTTCTCCTTTTCGCTCTCCCTCTTCCTTCTCCAGTTTCATCTCTCTTTTCAGCATAAGCCACTTATGTGATTTTACTGTTTTAGAACTATGTTCTGCCTCCTTTCAACCTTTATCCTTTAATAGGATATTAACAGAAACAACAGAATAGAAGCAGACTTCTTATAGAGCAGAAGCTAAATTTTTATGTTTAATAGTGACAATGTAAAGAGCATTTTTAATAAATATAACAATTTCTTGATTATCTATCACCCAAAGCAATGCTTATATTTTTCATATTCTAGTTTTTCCCAGCTCTCCATTTAACTGTTTCCCCTGTTTGCACCCTTCTGCTTGGGCAGCAAAATAACGTTAACTTATTTGCAGTTTCTTGATCTTAGATCGTTAAGAGACATGACGGGCATCCAACAGTATTCTGGCAATGATGGTTTAGAAAACCTTTGCATTCACACAGATTTCTCCACTCCTTTTTTTTTTTTTTTTTTTTCCTTGAATGTCACTATTAATTCCAAAACATATTCATCCACATTTTGTTAATTGCAATTTACTATTCCATCTTAAAAGATGCACATTTGTACTCTAGTAATTTTGAAGGCAATAGTTATTTCATTGGGTTGTCACTCTTTTCAGAATTCAAACCCTCCCTGTCACATATAAGTAGATTGCTTGATATACATGCAATATCCTGTCGGTGTCACGCACTCTTCTCTTTAATCTGAGTGACGTGACACATAATAAAATACTCACTTCAATGTATGTCTGTTGCATTTTGCTTAATTCTGGGCTTAGTTTAATATTAGTCATGAATATTTCCCCCAACTAGACACACATTTGAATATCTATAAGGCCCAGTTTATGTTCATACTAAAGCACAAGCTTCAACCTTATTTTTTATTGCCTGCCCTGTTTGTGATGAATTAAGTCATCTTCAGAAAAGAACTGAAAGCCACAGATCCCTGAACTGTTATCTTTATCTATGAGTCAGGAAGGGTGTGTGGGGGTGAGATTCCACCGCTGTGCTGTAGCTGTGCTGTACGTTCCCTGAGCCTCAGAGCCGAGAGTTGGAGAGGTCTGCTCAGTGGGAGAAAAATAACAGCAGATGAAACCATATTACATCTCTGGATTTCTTTGAGGCTAAAAAGCCACAGTAGTTCCTAAGGCCCCCAAGAACAAACATTATACTTCATGTTCTTTTGTATCATGGAAAAGAATGACTTTATTCTTCTTATCTTTATTTTAAATATCTCAAGATCAAATCAATGAAAAGAAAACTCACAAAGGTATATATATGTGAGTGTACATATGATTGTACCCATACGCATAATATGTGAGCATATATATTTGGATATACACATATGTGCGTGTGTGTGCGTACACATGCATGGGTAGATTTATAATTTTATAAATTCTAGTCCTAGAAAATTGTACATATTTTCCTCTTAGTTTAAAATAGTGGTTAAAATATTTGAGCATTTACATGACCCACTAAAATCAAATAAAATGTAATATACATTTTCTCTAGAAGTTTCTATTATGGTTTTAATATGTCACATTTTAAGAACTATAATATTATATCAATGTTCTTTATTCTTTATGCATCCTATCCTATAGTACATTCTATTTCAAACTACAATGACCTAAGGTGATACGTAGAATGTGGATTCTCTTTCACTCGGATACATGGTTGTGATCATCCTACCTAGGAATCTAAGTAGGAATATACCTTGTAAGAATTCTACTATAAAATCACTTCTTATCCTATGAACTTAAAATCTTTACATGGCAAAATATGTTCCTTATGAATACTGCAATGTGTATTAAATATATTTTAGCACATACAAAGAGATTTTTAAAAGTACTATCTGCCATACCCCAAAATTATAGTGATTTTTTTGTTTGTGGAAATATATCTGATTGTGTGTATGTGTGTGTATGTGTGTGCGTGTTGTGTGTGTGTGTGTGTGTGTGTGTGTGTGTGTGTGCCTTGCTTTTGGATATTTTTCTCCTTAGAGATTTTTTGCAGTATATTTATTTCATGTGAGTATTTCCTGTGGTATATTTATTTTTTGTGAATATGTGAAATATTTTATTTCACATTTCATCTTTGAAACAACATTCCACATCATTTCTAAAAAGAAATAGAGTGCACATTATTTATATGATGGGCAGCTTATACTCCCAATGGATGTAGACAATGAATAAAATGAACTACTGGCTAAAACAGATTAGATGCCAAACTCAGTTAGTCCTTCCTAATTCTATAAAAGTATGTCAGTTAGGGACTTTCTTGACCTAAGGAAAAAACAAATCTCGAAACAATATCCTAGCTGATTACTTATTCCAAGCTGATTATGCTGCAGCCATTGCTCTTTGGGAACAAAATACAGTCCCATAATCTCAGGCATTCCTTTGGCCAGCTTGCATAAAGAAACTGCCAATACAATGCATTTTATTCAATGTCACTGGCCACGTGGAACAGATTAATTATAAAACAGGACAATGAAACAGAAATTATATCCTAGTTAGACACGATTCTGTGAGAGTTTCCCATTGTCCTTGTCAAGAGCTTCAGATATGATTGAACAGTATCATGACACGATTGTTCCAAAAATCTCAGGATCATTTATAGCTGTTAGCTTAATACTACAGGTTTATTAGATAATTACTTATGACACCTAAGTGCTAGGAGACTGAGCAGACTAAAAAGTCAGATATTTGGGAGAAAACGGAAATCATATCCACCAATCTGAGTAGCTAAGCCCTTTTACATGAAACCATTGGACATGCATGCTGGCATCTTTGCTTTATGGACAGATTCTATGATGCTCAAATTAGATTATCCAAAGGGAATAAGAAAGGAGTTTAGAATTGGACACACCACTTCAAAAAATGAGATTGGGTCAAGTATTATAGGAGCACTAACGTGAGTACAGAGTATAATATAGCGACTTGTTTTTTGAAAAGCTGGGCACAGTCTAAGGTAAGCCTATTGTTCCCCAAAGGCCACTTGCAGTTACTGTTAACACACTTCCCTGCTTTCACCAGAGCCTTCAGAAGCTGTGACAGTGCTTGCAAATGGGATGCTCATGACAAGTCCGTCTGCTTCTACAGCATGTCAAGAAAGCTGAACACTATTAATAATACTAATGGAGAGATTATCTTTAGCTCTGTTTTTTTTTTTTTCTTCCTTTGAAAATAATAGTTGGAGGTTTGTTTTAGCACCCTGCCCTTTTCATAAGGGTTGCAGGAAGCAATGGAGCTTGTCTGCAGAAGCCTTCCTTTGCAAGTTTTCCTCTTAATTAAAAGGTTGCATTGACTTAGTCAGGAGTGAACTCTTCACTAGTACATTTAAATGATATAAAACATAACAGTAATAAAATTATCAATAATCCTCTGTCAGAAGAAGAGAGTATTTGCTAGGCTGTGGTGGACAAAGGGACAATTATATGATTTTAAAATACCCATGAAAGGGGCAGCCTTATGCTAGAGTTTCCCTGTAAAAGCTGTCTTTTCTGCAAAGCTACCTACCTAAAGGCTCTCTAGTAGCCAATTAGAATTAATGTGCAAATTTCTGAAGAAAAGTAAATAAAAAAATATTTAAAGACCAGTTAGGGATGGGAAAATTAATTTGTTAAGACAAAATATATTCTGCACCTATGCAGTACCTAAGCCAATATGTACTGTTTAACATTAACGTATTGTAAATGTGACAAAAAGGATTCCAAACTCAGGCCCTTTAGAACTGAGTCCCTAAAGTTCTCCATACCAATTTAAATCAACTATCTAAAATAAAGGGATCTTCATATTTCATGCAATTGGGCACTGGACAGAATATATATTTCAAGGTTTCATATTTCTTCAGAACTACCTTCCTGAAAACTTATAATAGAGCTCATACTCCCCTTTGCACAAGAGACTTTTTTATGCTCTTTTTCTCTTTATGCTTTTTAAAGCTAAAAGTTAAACAAATCATTTTGTGAGACAAAAGCACGAAGGTCAAATTGTTTTCCTTTATCTGGAATGGTGACTGAACCCTGGTGTGTTTGTCTTCTGCACATGCTGGCATTCTGCCTGCCTTTCTCTTTTGTCATGGATTTCATCCATAAAGTGTGTTCTACTTTAAAACTAAGCCTCACTGTGTCATATGCTCAACCCTGCTCCACACAACCCAACACAACTTATCACATTCTGACAGCTAATATTTAAAAGAGAACACACACGTATTTTGAGGTTTGATAACTGCTATCAATCTCGATAATGGGTATCCAATCCAAAATTGTGACAGATATCTAGTGGATTGAGCATCTACTCCGAACAGCTAATGCTGAAGTAAATGAATCACTGAGGCAGCTACTTCACACCTATAATTAAAAATAAAACAACAAAAATGCCACACAAATAATTGAAGCCTGAGAAGGCTATGCCATAGCTGTGAAATGCACCGAAAAGTGAAACCTAGACTTGCCCATTTTTCCATTTACCTTTCTTCTTCCTGTGGTTTATTTCAAATGGAAAATTGTGAGATATTTTTCCTAAAGATTTTATTTTTAGTGGTTAAAATTCCAGGATTTCCAGTTCAATATATCATTTCAGGTTGTTTTTACAGAATCTGCCAGCAGAAAATACAAGGGACCCTGAAGCAGCATGGCTCTGATGCCTAGAGAATGCTCTTTTTAGCAGAGTAAATCGAGGTACACGGGCCTCTAGAAGCCAGATTGTAGCACACAGCATAATGGTTAATGCTATGTAAATTGCCACGCATACAACTGGGATGCTGTTACAGCAAGACCAAATGGTGGTCGCTAATGACCTCGACATTTGATTTCTAGGTGCATTTTATTTTATTTTCCCTTGGTCGGGGAAAATCAGTAGCCACACCACTGATAAAACTGAATTTTTTAAAAAGGCATGCTTTTCTATAGACACTATTATACTTTAAACCAACTAAATTTGAATAGAGTATCCTTCAAATTGTTCTAATAGAGGTGATATATAGATCAGGACAAAATATATTCTGTTTTTCAATTTAGAGGTAAATTTCCCTATAACCCCCCCCCTCAAGAAAATGTGTTGTGTTTTATTTGGCTTTGTTCTTTAAATTACTTAGAAGCATAAAAGAGAAAAGGGGGTTATGAATAAATATGTTTATTCTGACCTTCAAGTATTCATCCCACATTTAGCAGTAAATTATTTGGGGTGGGGATTGAAAGGTCAGTATTTTCTATTCTTAGTAGCCATTCGTTCTGGGAAGTTCAGCTATTGAATATTGTAGTATCATTTTTGTACTTGAAATGAGTTTCACTACACAGCTGGTGCATTTATGTTGAGGTGAAATAAAATGAAAATCTTTCACTATGAAGTTCCCATAACTCTACTTAGGATTTTAAGAATAAATCATAACAAGAGCTCCAAGAAAATATTTATTGTTCTTCCCAAGCATTAGGAGAAATGCTTCCCTGGACCTGTCATTCAAAGTGAATCAAGATAGCACTGTTCAGACATTGCTAGAAGAATCGCTAAGGCACTGTCAAGAATAACACCTGGCATAACAGGTTCCATTGTTAGAAAAGACCCTATTGGCTTTTAATTCACTAACAGTTTGGAGTATTTAGAGATGCGTGATATAAATAACAAAGAAATAAATTTCATTGCACTGAATCTTAAGGCGATTCAAAATAACTTAAAATAATTTTGCTATAAGTTATATGATTTTTAAAAATTACCATAGTCTATATTTCACACAGGACCTCCTCTCTACAAATTACTTTATAGTTTGTATGGATTTTGCAAAAAAGAAGTGTGTTTTGCCATATAACTACTTCTTTAGAAACTGATGTTATAAAGGATACACACACTTCATTTTAATTATTCTTGGTTTTAAAGGATATATACTTATTGAATATATATACATACATATATACATATGTATATATATATATATGCTTCATTTTAAGTATCCCCACTTTTGTCTTATATTAAAGTAATCAAATTGCTTATGAAGTCAACAAATATGCTACTTAAAGTTTGCTTTTTGTTAAATTAACATTGCAGAAAAATGCTACTTTCCATTTTGATAATTGCAATCCATAGGTACAATTTTATAGACAGGAGAAATGTCCTTTTTCTATGCTGACTTCTATGCCTCATGTATACTCACAAGGATTTATTTTATATCCCATTATTGGTTTAGTTCAAGACAAAATAAATTAAACAATGAATAGGCTACAGATATTTCCCATGAGGTAAGGGCACTTGATTTTATTTTTCCCTCTTCCTACATAATATTGCAATAAGCGTCTTTTGAAACTTATGACAGGCAGTCTATGTTGCCTCTCCTTCTTTAATTCCAAAGTACAGCATATGCATAAGCAGTGTTGAACATGAAGACTTTTTCATTAAACATGTTTGCACATTAAAATTACTTGGGTAAAAATTTAAACACATTGTGGTTAACATAAGCCATGTGTATTCTTACAGCACAGATAATCCCCCTGCACACATTCTCGGAGAGACTGTAACAAAGGAGCAGCAATACAAACCAGAGAACAATTCTGCTTGATTTTCCTGTGCAGTCATTTTATCAGGGACAAGGAATATTCCACAGTGGTGCCCAGATGAAGGCTGCATGCACTCCCCAGCATTGCATTGTGACGGAAAATGAAAAACCTAATAGCATTTTGATGTATTCCAGTTAGGTTTTCCATTAAGAGAAAAAGGTGATATGTTCACACCATTTGTCAGGAAAAGAAGAAATGAAGAAAATGTTGACAATTTCATTACACTCTGGTTATGGGGTGATCTGAACTTACCTATTACAAGATAAAAAAAAAAAAAAAACTATTCCAGATATGATTAGTTGAAAACATTATTGTTTATAGTTACTTTAGCATGTGCTATGACTATAGGGTTGATATAATTGTGTAAGCTCAGATTTAAAAGGAGATATTTTATATCATTTACAAGCTCTCTCAAAAATTTGTATTCTTTTGAATACCACAGCATCACAACAAGGTGCACATTGCTGGACATTTCTCTGATAAATCCAGTCCTGAAAAGAGGATGTACAAATACCATAAAAATGTTTCTAAGTATACCATTCTTTTTTTGACCTACGTATTTATTCAGAAGCTCTTTTTCTCATTTCTCACATTTTTTTTTCTTTTATTATTGACTATAGGACTCCTGGATTTTCTGCTGAGAATATTTCCCTAGGGAGAACAGTTGTTGTCCATTTAAAATCAAAGTTAAAAAAAAAAAGAGCATATTTTCCAGGGTGCCAGAGAAAGAAGTGATAGATTCAATCTATTCAACTGGAAATTGAAAATTGCATACAGCTTTACTTCTTTTTTCTTTACTAATTATTATTAATTGTGATAGCAGGGATTTTCATATTAAACCATATATGGTATATATGTATATGCTAAAGCATAGTTGCTAAGCCATTACTTCTATAGTTTTGAAAATAAAATTTGTTTAAAAATGCACCATATATGTAGTACTTGAAAATAAAAGAAGCTTATAAGCAAAGCCCTATGAACGCACAAAACTTTAATTTTATTTTCAGTAAAATGACTAGCACATAGGAAAAAAATATCTTGAAGTGGTGAGTTTACAGAGTGCTATTATCTGAGTGCCACACATGTTAATAACTTCTTACACCAAATACCGTTAACAAATACTGCTACACGTGAGGCTTGAAGCACTAGCCAGTGTCCAGAGCTCAGCGCAGTCTACCTGTTTGACACATAGAGGGAAACCGACAGGTCAGAGAGAACAGAAGATAGAAAAGAGGCTTCAGAGAATGAAGTGTCAGGAGAACTACCTTGACTGGGAAAGAATTTTGCATCTCTATGGAACGTCATATTCACTCCTACTAATATCTTCTTTCAGCCTCAAAATATTTGAGCAGCAAATCACGTTAGCATATTTAAGTTTTTCTGGTTCTCAATTTATAATGGCAATTGTCAGAAGCACGTGTACTTTTAACCAAGACGAGTACTCAAAAGTGGACCCAGTTCAGAGGCATTCAGAAGGTCTTTATGGTTCCCACTCAGAAATCCAGGTACTGGGCCTCAAGGGGATACTTTGAAATAAACCACTAATTATTTTTCAATATTATTTATTCATTTATTTATTTTTACCAATTGTGAGTGAATGCTAAACTGCTGATTTTGTTACAAAGCAAATGTAAAGTAAATCTCAATTAGTTAAAAGTATTAGAAGATACTGTTTTAAAGGCACATTTAATTGGAATATAAAATAGGAAATTTGTTTTTCCAAACTGTGATAGTAACAATATGCAAAATGTTGGTATTTTTCAGTTTTACAAAATGCTTTTCTAGGCATCCTTTCTCTTAACTCAAATACTTATTGTTGAAGATATTACAGCCATTTACAGTATTCTCTTTCCTTCTCCAGACATTATAGACTTTTTCCATTCACACTAATTTAAAGGTAGGTACAGTCATATACCTTACTTTGTTCTATGAAATGTGATCAAAATTGATGTGAACCACTTCTGGGCATATGTTTTATGAGCTACTGTGCACCTTCTCATGTTCTTTTTCCCTTTTATTTTGGTGACCAGCAATATCTTTGATAGTGTCTGCTCTATCAACTTGGGTCCTCAAATCAGGTCAGAAATAACTTGGATCAGAGTCTACTGCTGGCTTATAATGGACATGTAACATGAATGAAAAATAATCTTTTATTGTTCTAAGCCAAAGAGATTTGGAGACTTCATTACCATAGCACAATGAATTAGACTGATATATTTCTGATATTCTCATTATAATTTACAATTTATATTTTAAAATTAGACAATTTAAAGCTATAGAATATATGAAGTTTTTCATAAGAATTTCTAGCCACCAAAACTTAAATAAAGCACAGATTTTTTTTACTTTAGATACTGTGCTTTTGAAGAAAAACAAAAAATAAAACAACTATATACATATATTATGGTTTATGAACCAAGAGCTAACCTAAGTACCTTTCAATATATAATTTTTTGTTATTATCGTAATAGTTATCTGAGATATCTGATATTGAACCCATTTTCAAAATGAGAAAACTGAGACTTAATGAAGTTTAATAACTTACTTGGCACAATAACAATAATAAATGTAGACACATATTTGTTTTCAATTCGATCTGACTATGGATTTCTGATCATAGTCAGTGCATATTGTTTCCTTTCACAATACAGTCTAGTTTCCAATTTTCAAAAAATTTCAACAAGTTTTAAAGTATCATCTTTTTCTAATTAGCAATTACAATTAATCTTACATAGCAAAACTTATTTACATATTTTAAAAATGTATTTTTCTAATGACTACATTGCTTTGGTTGTTCCTCTCCTTCTGGGCAGATAGGCTTTGAAGGGAGGTCAAACAATTAAGAAAAATAGTCATAAATAAAAATAAATAAATAAATAAGAAAATAATGGCATGAAGACAGTCAAGAGCTAAATATTTATGGCACATTAGCATCCATGGTATTGTGTGAGACAGATTCTGTCAGACTACGTGACATGACTTAAGGATTTTAGTGTGTCTTTTCCCTTCATGTCTTCTGATGTAGAAATTAAAAACATTACACAGTCACAATAAAATCTCACCATTATGAGAAATTCTCCAGAGTCTTTTCATGGTTTCTCAGCTGGCTCTACAGGACTCTTATTATTTTAAAAGTTAGTTCATGGAAATCTTCAGTTGTTAATGGTGGCATCTATTTTATTTATAACATCGTTAGTTGAATTTGTTATGGTGTAATTTGGCACACAAAAGTAAAGCTTTGGAAACAATTTTAAATTCAGTGCTATTGCAAAAAGTTTGATTTTAGAGTATTAAGGATTGATAAAGGTGCTTCATCTAAATGGCATCATATAAAACTTTCTTGATTAACAAGTATAGTTAAGTCGTAACAACACTAAATAATTTACAATCATAATTTTGGGAGCTTCTTACTTGATAACTAGTGAAAACTATTATCTAGAAAAGGATATAGGAAATATCTGCATATAGTCCTGTTTAAATACCTTTTATGTAAATTTTCTCTGGATCATTATGAATAAATAATGTTATAAGGTCAGATAAGAAGGAGTGGTCACAGCAGAAGTTTCCAGTAGATACGTAACATCAAGGAAAATAACAGTCACCAAATTGTATGATTTATTGATTACATCAATGGAGTTTCATGGTGGTTAGAGGCAGACACCGAAGGCATTGTTATAGAGGATTCTACAAAGCACAAGAAAAGTAGGAAATATAAATGTATGTATATATGTGCATGTATGTACATACATTTTTAAATGCAAGCACATACACATTGACAAGTACATACAGTTTTGATTAATATGCATAATAAATTCCTACATTTCACAGATAATGAGGCCATAGACCTAGGTTATGCTGCTTTTTTCTAGTGTTCACAAATCTAATGATTTATTTCTTTCTCATAAATATAGATCAGACAAAACACTATGTAGGTGCTCTTCTCATGGGAGTTAAGGAAAAACTTTGTAGCTCTTGGAGATGAAAGGACTCTTTATTATATAGACAGTTGAAGTAGAAATCATTGTTAGAGTAGAAAGAAATGTAAATACAATTTTAGATTTAGCACCAAATAAGGCAGACCACCTGTCTTTGAGTTCCTTAGTGATTATAACAGATAATTCTAATCAGAAAGAAGATCTGATGCCATTTTGTGTAGAAATTTGTAGGTAAGGAAGCTGAATGTAGTAGTATAACTGTTGATGAAGGAATGAAATATTTGACTAAGTAGAGGTTGGCCAGAAGATTACCAGAACCCTGTGAGTGAGTCAGCAGCTTAGATCAGCAAAGCACTCATTTAAGTGTTTCAGTATAAAATAGGAAACAGCCCATTCAGAAACATAGATATACAAACAATAAATCAGTTCTACTATCTAAATAGAGCTTCACAAGTACTTGGAAAATATCAACTTGGGGATTAGTATCCATGACAGTTTTCTACTTGTATAACAGGAGCTGATAAGTCTCTAAAGTATAGCATCTTCTTGATTCCCAGTAGTTGTTTAATCATCCCATGAGGGAAGTTGAACCATTACATTCTGAGGAAACCACAAGTCCAGAGTGAGGCATAGGTCACCTACAAGAAAGTCATCGAGCTACAAGGAAAATAACATGTAAGTGTTGCCCACCAGTCTCTTATTAAAAAAAAAAAAAGTCCACCTATGTAAAGCAGGAGGTGCATAATATCTAGCTACAAATATTTCCTTGATCATTTCCAGGGGTTCTCAGATTCTCTGTGCAATCAGCAGGTGTAGGTTGCTCTGATTTTTCTTTCTACTCTTGCTCTGTCTCCTTCTCATCTTCATAGTCAGTGCTCAATGCCACGTGGAAAGCCCCAGATTCTTCCATCACATGCAAAGCCTACTTACTGTAGTAGACTATTCCCACCACCTCCAATCTTTAAGCAAATGGGACAGTACTGAGATATGAAAAGAGAGAAAGAAAAATACTGTTTTCGACCTCTGAAAACTATTGACTAGTTTTTTAGAAGCTTCTGCCTCTAAATTTTCATCTATGCATGCATTTAATACCATGCCAAGATACCTAAGTGTTTTTTCATTCTACTTTATGCTTCTCTTTTCCTTTATTCTTCTCTTTCTTCTCCATCTTCTTCTCCTCCTCCTCCTCCTCTTCCCTCCTGCAAATCTCCACACAAAAATCCCTTCCTCCTGCAAATCTCTACACAGAATAGTCTCAGATTTTCTCCTCCTCCTGCCTCACTGCTATCATAGGAAAACATGACTTTTCTTTGTCTACCTGACAAACAAGTCTCCCTCACATATGTAAATGCACAGAAACAAATTCTAGCATTTGTTTGAAAGGAGGTGGTATAGCCTTATACTAATTAACAGAGAGTCAAAAAATACCTTGTGTTTCAAGCATATGAGCGTATATTCAGTTAAGGATAAAGATTTTATGGTCCATGAATATGCATGTTCTAGATATGTGAGACCCATCATTCAGCACCAAAATATTTTCTGGTTAATAAATGACTCCAGATGCTATGTATGGATCTGAAATTACTGCTTTGCTTGATACTATTTTTTTTTTAGCAGAAATTACTTACATTTCCATTACTTAAGTTTAATAAGCATAACTTAATTTTTGGCCAATGCCAAAACACGTTATTTCTTTCTTCTTACAACACTACAACAAAAGGTATGAAGAATCCTGAGAATTTTCCAATTAATATTTTTAAACTTTTTACTATTTCTTAACAAACTAAATAGGATTGTAGAGTTAAATAAGACTTAAAAGATATCTAGCCTGGCATGGTGGCACACATTTGTAATCTCAGTACTTGGGAGACTGAGACTGGAGGATCTAGGTTCACGGCCAGCCTCAGCTACTTAGTGAGGCACTCCGCAACTTAGTGAGACTTGGTTTCAAGATAGAGAATAAAAAATAGGGCTGGGGGTATAGCTCGGAGGTAGAATGCCCCTGAGTTCAATCCCCAGTACCGCAAAAAAAAAAAAAAAAAAAAAAAAAAAAAAAAAAAAAAAAAAAAAAAAAAAAAAAAAAAAAAAAAAAAAGAATAAAAAATAGGACTGGGGGTGTAGCTCGGAGGTAGAATGCCCCTGAGTTCAATCCCCAGTACCCCCCCCCCAAAAATATATATATATCAAGATTGTAAAAAAAAACTTGTAGAGGGATACCTTATCTTTCTTCCCTTAGATTCAGTGCAGCCCAACCTATTTATTTAAACTTTTAAAATTTTTAAAAATTGAAGAGTTAAAAATAAATTATAAATAAGCTGTATTGTTGGGTCAATGCCATTGAAAAGCATCTTGTGGAGGAATACAATTGAGTGTTGTGAGAAAACTCCAAGAAGAAGTCTTTCACTCAGTGTATTTTATATACAAATGTAACTTTGGCTGTGTTCTCATGCTTCCTGCCAAACCAGGACTTTTTGACTTAGTACAGTGTATGTTCTTTGTAACCAGATAGATTTTTCTGTAATGACCTTGACTTAGTTTCTCTGAGAATAATCTATTGTGCTACATGCTTAGGGCTATCATGCAGTTTGCCACCTTGAGAACCCCTGAATTCTGTTGGCTATTAAGCTCCCAGCTCTTCCCTAATAAAGTTGGCATTAGCATGACTTTTGTCCATCCCATTTCTTCAGTTCTGAGTTCCAGGTTCAAATACTGACTTAAAGAGCAGTAATACTATATAACTAGATTTGATGAATTAAAGCTGAAATATACTATTTGATATGAAGGGAATGAATAAATCAAATATCTTATTGCCATTCTTGGTGTGTTGAGACAGCAGCAGCCTTAGAAAAGTGGTAGAGAAGCCCTAAAGTAGCTGAAGACACTGTTAGCTTCTGTTGAAGAGTGAATAAAACTTTACTGGAGAGCCAGGTATGGCAGCAAAAGCTTGTAACCCCAGTACTTGGGAGGCTAAGAGAGGAGGATCACGGGTTTGAGGACAAACTCAGCTACTTAGTGATGCCCTCTGCAACTTAGTGAGACCCTGTTTCAAAATAACGAATAAAAAATAGAACTGGGGGTATAGCTAGGAGGTAGAATGTCCCTGGGTTCAATCCCCAGTACTGCAAAAAAACAAAAACAAAAACAACAACAACAACAAAAACTTTATTGGACACAATGAGAAATAGAATTCGTTTTATGTAGAGGCAGAAATTTAGAAGTGCAACTTATGATAATATGGGAATTAAATAATGTACCAAATGAATAGATTGACATAGAAAATGTGTCAAGACAGAGTTTTAACGATACTGTCTGAATGCTAACTGTTGCTTAAGACAAAATTCACACACAGATTCCCAAAGTCTGAGATACTGCCCCTACCCTGGGGAAGAGAGATGCTGGAAAGATCCAGGGGGGCAGTAGTAGTAATGCTGGAGGGGGGGTTGAATAAAAATAAGGAGGCAGTGAAAATTCAAGAGGGGATGAGTAATTTTTTTTTTCTGAAAAGGGGATGATAAGATAATAAGTTTGGGGATCTATCACTATAAAGGAAGGGTTATTACACATAAAGGAGCTTGAATCGTTAATTTTGGAACTTTGGGATTTTGCTAAATAATAAAATATATAAACATTAATTGATTTTGTGAAAAAGAACAAATCTGAGGGACTGTTTAGATAGGCTTAGTAGTGATGGAGCCAAGTGTTTAGCTGTGAAGTTTTTAAGATCTCAGAGGATCTAAGATAGCACGTCAACTAACAAGTCAGTTTTTTTTTTTTTTAATTTCATCAAGCTTTTCAGAAGCCCAAAATAGAGAATACTCATCTGAAAAACATTATTAAGTGTGATATTTGACCGATGAAGTGAACCTCAGTCAGATTTATAGATAACCCAAAGATTTTTTTAAGAGAATTGTATTCAGGGAAACATCATCAACTTGGAATGAAGGAGAAAAAGTCATAAAATGAAGAGATTTGGGATCTCAAAATTTCTAGAGGAGAAAGGTTTGCTTAAATAGCTTGCTACTGAGATGCGAACGTGAGCTATTTCTCTTGGCAAAGGAAGAATAAGTCAGAAGGATAGACTCACAAGCCACTGAGGCACATGCAGAGTCTTTAAGTTCTACTGAAGGAACTTCAATATATGACCTGCTAAACTATATAACTGATTTGAACCAATAGATTCTGTCTGACTCCTGTTTATCACAGTTTAAAACATATGATAGTGGTTTTCACATGTCTGTTCTATTATAGTATATTAGATTTATTAGAGGAAAGCACTTGTCTCTTAAGCTCTTATACTTTTGGATTGAGAAATTTTCAGATAGACAAAATAATTTTGACTGCAAAAATATTCTTATTTTTTAACTGTCCAGTTAAAAAGAATTTTTATTCTTTATTGCTATGAACCTCTTACTTTTTGCCATGTGTATTAGCATAATTTTATTACAATTAGTAAGTACACAAACTCAGACTGTTAGAGAGAAAATGAGAATGAGAAAGTAGTATTCCGTTAACTTAAAATATTGGACAATGAAGACTAAATTTAAGTTTCATTGGGGATCCAGTTTTCATTTGATTCCCAACTTTCATTATTTGAAGTTTAACTTAATACAGTCTCTCTTTATAAACAAAAGAAGCAATGAAGGCAACATTCTTCCTCATCCAGTTCTTATAGTAAGAGAGTTCACTAACTTTAAATTCCTGAGACCAAAACTCTGAAATTGCATACCCTACCAGTCTTGTAGAGAAGGAAACAGATGTATCAATTGGATCAAGTGAATGATTTAAATTGTATGTGGTTTCCCCTGAAATAGAATAATGGTGGAAGGTAGTCTGTCTAGTTTCTATAGGAAATCCTAGATTTCTAGAAAAGAAGGAAGGAAGGAAGGAAGGAAGGAAGGAAGGAAGGAAGGGAGGAAGGAAGGAAGGAAGGAAGGGAGAAAGGAGTTATACTGTTATACTCTTTTTATTTTAATATACTTTTATTGGTGCATTATAATTATACTTTTTTTTTTTTACGGTACTGAGGATTGAACCCAGGGGCATTCTGCCTCGGAGCTACAACCCCAGCCCTATTTTTTATTCTTTATTTTAAAACAGGGTCTCACTATGTTGCAGGTGGCTTCACTAAGTAGCTGAGGCTGGCTGTGAACCTGCGATTCTCCTGTCTCAGCCTTCCAAGTACTGGGATTACAAGGGTGCTCACTACGCCCTGCTAATTATACATCATAATTAGGTTCAGAATGATAGGAACATACATTTACACAGCACTTGATGTGCATTTTCTTTCTTTTTGTTTTAATGTTTGTCTTTGACAATGAGTAGGGCTCATTTTTGGTTGTGTGGCTTATTTCTTGATTCTAAATAGTGGGGATGATTCTTGGCTCAAGAGATAAATGATTCAGATGTGAAACAGTTTTGATATGACTTGGATATTTGTCCCTCAATTGTGATGTGCTTTGTGATTTCACATCTATGGAGAAGAGAAAATTAATGCAGATGGTCTGTGGAAAATTTCTCTTCTGATTACAGGGATGGGCATAGAGAGGGAATAAAAGGAAGAATAGAAATATCTCCAACATCACAACTATTTCTCCAGATTTAGAAAAACTAATAATATTTTCTAGGAAAAGAATCCCTGTTTCTACATATTCCTAATGGAATTTTCTTGGTTTTGAATTGCTTAAAGGAGAACATAGGACCTATAAATTGATGGCACATGGCTCCCTGGAGAATGTCACATACCAAACCTTTTCTATTCATTAAACCTTATAGGGTATGACTGCTTTGACCCCTCATTTAATAGACAAAGCTTTAGAGAAACTGAGTAGCTCACCTAGTCTACTCATATATTTTTTAATTTTTAACTTATTTTATTTTATTTTTAAATTAATTTTATTATATTTTTTAACTAATTTTATTTTTATATTAATTTTTTATTTTTTAATTAATTTTTTGTGGTACTAGGGATTGAATTCAGGGACATTCTACCTCCGAGCTATACCCCCAGCCTTATTTTTTATTCTTTATTTTGAAGCACGGTCTCACTAAGTTGCAGAGTGCCTCACTAGGTAGCTGAGGCTGTCCACAAACCCAGATCCTCTGGTCTCAGCCTCCCAAATGCTGGGATTACAAGCGTGCGCGCCACCATGCCCAGCTCTAGTTTACTCATATATTAAATGCTAAAAGTATAATTTGATTTCAGACTATTTGGTGCTTCAAGTGATAGTATATTATATAATTATAGATTATATATCTCCAATATATATTATATATAATATATGTAGCATATATATAAAACCATTAATAAGGAAAATGTAGAAGATTTTGTTTGTGGTGATTTTCTTACTACTTCAGTTCCACATTAGAGACCTAAATTTGGATCTTGGTGAATTTTAGAGGCCTCATTTCTCTGAGTAATACTTTCTCTAATTATCTTAACTTATTTATAGGCTCTAAGGTCAAAGATTATTGATACCTTATTTATTGGTTGAAGTGAAGTGTTTACACTAATACTGCTAAGTTAAAATGAAATCTACTAGTTACATAGCCTACGAACTTTGTAGAACAATATTTGTAGCCGGTATAATGGGATATTTTAGGAAACTTCCCTCTCCTCCTTCTCCTTGTAGTCTTTCTCCTTTCCCTCTTTCTCCTCATCTTCCTTCATCTACTACAATTAGTGATTTTAATAACAGTGTTATGATTTTCTAAATCATTGCTATTGGGCCAAAGGGCAGGCAACTTGCATACATCATACAAATTCATATGTATACAAAATAGAACCATCAGTAGATTCAAGGGAAATACAAAACAATTCATAGGACCAATGTTTCAGCTTTCTGCTTTCTTTCAAGCATTAGAGATCAGGGATTTTATTCTGATTGTCTCCATGATTGAACAACTTCTTTCCTAGATCCTCTTTTGCATGCCAAAACACAAAGAGTTCTAATTTAGAATATAAATTTTTATTCCAAAGATTCTTAAGTCAAAGGTAACAACACAGGACATTCTTTTCTATTTTAATTAGAAAGTATGCTTAATTTGTTTTCTCACCTTTCTCAGTTGTCATCATCAGAGAAGCCAAGTTATTTAGACAGTCATTATTTCTATTAACGTAAATACTTGAAAGTGAGCCCTCTATTGTCCTGCAGATACCAGCTCATCAAAAGCAACCTAAAATCAAAGCTGTGATAAGAACCACCCGCACAATAAGGAAGAGAAGATTGTCTCTAATTCATTCTCTGCTGGATCCCTTTTGAATGGGCCAGTTGTACTAAATATTCATAGCTTTCAGTCAGCTCCAAACAACAGAAAACAGAATCAAAAACACTGAACTTATTTTCATTAATGTCTATATTCAGAGACACAAAGGTTAGAATCTCTCCATGGTTACCATTGAATCAAAATATTAACAGAAATGATGACAATGTAAGCCTAACAGAAAACAATAAAACTGAAAATAGCATTATTTTAATAGCACACAGGCACACACCATGTTAGGTAATTAAAAGTCTAGAAATACTAAAACATAATAATGGTTAGGGTAGTGCTGGCTTAATTACATGTCAACTACTAGTACAACAGGACCATCACCAGAAGCATTTTTATACTTTGATTTTAAGTATTTACTTAAAGGTTCATTTTATGTATTCATGTATAGTAGATACATTATTAAATATGGAAGTTGGAAAAAGCCTGTATGTGATAAGAACAGAGAAAACAATTTAATGCTAAGAATGAGGTAGCCATATTGAATATTCACTATTGTGAGACTAGCAAGAGTTTTGTGACATTTGTTTTTCCCTGGGGAGTTAAAATGTCTTAAGAGGAAACACCATGCAGTGTTGTGTGACAATAGCATTATTTAAATTGTACTGGGGATAATGTCTTACGTTTTAGGTATGGAAATCTTTCGATTTAAAGAAAGTGAGAGCACCACATTTGAGCATCATCTTATTAATATAAATGTCTCTATATAGAGACACACATTTCTGTCTTACAAATTCTTTTTTTTTTTTTTTTTTTTTTTTGCGGTACTGGGAATTGAACCCAGGAACATTCTACCTCTGAGTTACACCCCAGCCCTATTTTTTATTTTGAATCAGGGTCTCATTAAGTGGCAGAGGGCCTCAATAAGTAGTTGAGGCTCGGCAGGAACCTGCAATCTTCGTGTCTCACCCTCCCAAGTACTGGGATTACAAGTGTGTGCCACCATGCTCAGCTCTATCTTAACAAATTCTTAAGTGCATATATCTAAATCAGAATTCTGTAAGATAACACTAATGAATACTTTTAAGTCTTTAAATCAGAATTCTTAATAACTACATTTGAATACTATGTCAGAATTTGTACCGTGTGATGTCATCTTTCATCACTTATTATCACTGTTTTTAATTGTGTATTTTTTGTATATAAGGAAATAAATTTTAGTCTATTGCACATTGTCTTTTTTTAAAAATTTGTAAATTTTTGGATATGCAAAATGATGTAGCTTTATGCTTGCTGATACTAATATAGTTACGAAAAAATTTTAAGTTAGTAGTTCTTCATATTCAATTATGTATTATCTCATGTGCTGAGGGGAAAATAGCTAAAAAACTTGAGGGAAAGAGAAAAGATAAATGTTCAGTCTATTTCACTGACAGCAAATAATACCCAAAAGCATGAACTGGAAAATAAATTATTTTTATTTAGAATGTTTCTTATTTTATCAAAGTTAGTTGTCCTAAGAAATTTTGAAATTGATGCACATTTGTGTGTATAGATGTGTGTATATATCTGGATTCATAAAAATATACAGTATTTTTATAATTTAATAATTGACATAAGTAATCAAATCAAATTTCATATATTCTTTGGAATCTTGGAAAATTTTATTGTCTGAATTGAAGACAAAGGAAATAAATATAAAATACCTATATATATTTGGTCAAGTCTTTCCTCTGGAAATCCAAATATTATAATAATAGCTAATTTATGAACATTTATTCTGTAGGAAGCAATATCCTAGTATATGGAATATTTTTTCATTGTCCTTCACAATGTGTCTAAGAAGTAAGAGCTAAATACATTTTTTTTTTTTTTACAAATCAGTAAAGGAAAAAACATGCTATAAAACATTAATTCTCTACTCTTGGTCTTACTCTTGGTCTCTAATGTTTCTAGAGTTTTAGACCGTTTGGAAAAATCTAATGAATACTATAGAATTTCCTCTCTGTTGTTTTAGTGTACATAAGCATTTGTGCATACACATGTACATATTTACATTGTTTTATGTCACATCAGAATGAATTCATAAATCCTAAATGCCAAGTTATGAAAGCAAAATCATGAATATTAGTTCCCATCCCAATAGTTTTTTTGTTTTAATCAATTTTGGTTTCAGCTATGAAATATTTTTAGAAAAAAAAATAGTAATTTTAAAAAACATAGAGTATTATTTTCCATTATCAGATTGTATATAAATACTTAGATAGTTTTCAAAGGCCAATCAATTTACCACATAGTTTGATTCCATATAAATATCCTTAAGGGCATAGAAAGGCAGTCAAGTGTTTGGGGAAGCAGATATTTTGTGAACTATTTGGGAAGTGTTGCTGTTTTCTATAGTATTTTGAGGGTAGTTGATGACACTGAATCACTATACTAAACTTATCCCTTGCTTCAGATATGATTTCCACAATCTTCTTAAGGACAGGAAAAAAAAAAAAAAAGAAGAAGAGAAGAAAAGGAAGAGATTATGCAAGAAACCCTGTCTCTTTCTAAATCTCATTCAAGGCTTATCAGCAAACTTCTGTAAAAATATTATATTGAGTACCTACCATAAATGAGGCAGGCAATAATCTTCATATCAACATTGAAAGAAATTCTATCAATTTCTTTCCTATGGAATAAGCTATGAGCCAGACTATTTTCAATGACATGTAATAGAAAACCCAATGCAAAATAAATAGGTTAGTTGAACACAATTGAAAAGTAATCTGCCTCTAGGCTTGACTTGACTAGTGATCTTAACTAGTTTTTCAGCAACATTTTTCTGCTTTCCTTTATACAACCGCCTTCCTTTCTACCATTTCATCTACAAGCTGGTTTCCCATGTGGCACTCATGAATGCATGCTCTAGTCAGGATTATACCTTTGCTATCTTTTCACCCCAGGAAGAATACACCTCCTACAAATGTTCACTCTGGTTGGAACTTCACCTTGATTTGACTAATTATTGCCACAGGAGAATTACAATATAGTACTTGATCTATAGTAATTACATAAAGTTATATAAAAAATTATGAATATTTCAAAACAATGACATACAATGGTTATTGTTGGTTTCATTGAAAGTTATAAACATAGTTGAGTTTATCAGTATGAAATCATGGGTCCTTAGCTTCACTAATTTACCTTAAAGATCATATTACCAAATTTATCTGTGATTCTCTTTATTCAATTGTAAAATAGAACTCTACTCATCCTGAACTCACTGTTAATTGTGAGAGCAGAGTACAAGTTGATGGTAATATGACTCACCCTGCTCAACTGTCTTCTAGTCTTTGTGAGAATAGACTGCACACATCACTGTGAAGTATCTTTTGGAAATGATATTTTACCATGGATATTCTGACAAAAAATCCTTTGGAAGCCCTCAGCCTCTGCTATTTAAAGGAAATTGAAATGGACCTAATGGAGTTAAAAATTCAAAGAGCATGCCCTCAAATTTCTTAAGCAAATTGTGCTTTAATGGTAATCACTTTTTAAAGGTTTGTCATGTTTTGACAGAGTAAGACACTGCATTTATCAGGAACATTTTTATTACTTTCTAACATTTTGAGTCTTTTAGCAGCTGGACTATTCCTGATAATAGATTTTAATATAAAGATAAATAAGGTTGTCTTAACTAGTCAATCAAGCAATCAATTAATCAATCTTTTCTAAACCAAACTAGCATTTTTGTACCAGTAACAGAAGCAGCATTTTCTTTCTTAAAAACATATTCTACTTACCAATCGCATTTGGAAAATAAAGTTGTTTCACTTATATTTTTATTATTTGTGTTTATGGGGTTCAATTAAGAAGTGGTACACTTTCTATGTCTGTAAATTGGGAAGAGAAATATTTGCTGCAATTAGTTTCTATAGCTGTTGTGAGAACCTGACTTTAACTCAGCATTTAGTAAGATAAATTAATGTTATTTTGTTGCTAATTTTATTATTACCTTTTATTTTGAGGCATTTATGATATAATTAATTTGTTATGATTAGGGTAACCATTTCTGCATCCCTTCCAATTTTGTCAGAGAAAGTATTGTTTCCATTTCAACAATTTCTTTATTTATTAACAGTGAATTAAAGAGCGAGAAAGTGAGATTCCGTGGTGTATTTGGCAATCAACAAAAGATGAGAATCTTGAAATATTTATTTTAAGCTCAGAATTTAAACATCAGACATTTGCTTCTGAGGATCATCTTCAAGATCAAATAATAAACAGTGTGATTCTACATCTTTCCTCTTTAGTGTTTCATACATCTGTTATAACAAACAAAAGGTAGCACTTGATGGGAATCTGGGAAAGGATGTATGTAAATAAACTGAATTTCAATTTGAAAGCTATTCATTCTACCTTGGTACTAAATGGACATATCATATTTATTATCCTTTTGCCAAATAACTCCAACATATTTCAAATAATGACTCTGCGATCACAGTTCTCAGATAGGAAAAGCACATAGCAGATACATCTATCACTTTTTTACTAAAATTCATCTAGCAAATTAAATTGTCTCATTGCTTTGAATTTTTAAAGTCTAAATTTAATTACCCATAAAGGTATATTTTCCCCAAAATAATTAAAATCACAACCACTTTAATATTATTTCTGAAATATTTAACCTTTAGCACAGGGTTGGCTACTTCGTAGTTCAAAGGCTTTGTCATATTTCTTTTCAGCATGTTTTATACATACCTGTTTTCCATTCAAATAAGTGCACTTAGGCAGATATATTAGCTTCCCAACCTATAATAAAGATGGTAATCATCCACTCCTATTAATTTGCTTACTGAGAAAATCTCACAGTAGTAGATTTAATAGATTTTAATGCACCCAGGAATCCTTTGACCCTTCAAACAGTAGACAACACAGTGATATACTAAAGCATCCACCTTAGTCACAAACTCCCAGGATTTTAATTGCATTCATGATAGTTGTTGTTGATTCCGTTTTTAAATGTCACTGCTGGTGAGGATTGATAATAAGCTCCTTCTTTAAAAAAAATGATAATTTCCTAAGCCATTCAAGACATGGAATCCCAATACTCCTAATCAGAATAAATAATAAAAAAAATAGATAACACCTAATGAGGATAAAGCTAGGCTGAAAAAAAAAAATCATGATAAACTATGTTGTTGTAGCCATCCTGATTTCCACTTTTAGAAAGTTTTTCTAAAGCAGCAAACAAAGGTTTGTTATTCCTTATGAAATGAAATCAGCCAGCTCCTGGATAAACATTTATTGAAGAACAATTTTGTGAGGCATTTTTTTGAGGCATGTAGTGAACAAGTCAAATGAGAGCCTTGCTTTTGTGGCGCTTCCTTTCTGCAGAGTTGAATGGGTGGATTTAAGACTGGTGATGTGAAAAACAAAGGAGAAAGCAATTTTTTAAGCAAGATAATTTAGGGTGATGATAAATGTTATTAAAATGGAAGAATAATATTGTGACAGACTGAAGAGATGTGTTTTGGATTTGGTGTTTCAGGAAGCTCTTCTCCAGAAAAAACATTAGAGATGATATCTGAATTATACAAAGGACTTGTCATTATGACCAACCGAAAGGAGAGCATTGCAGGCAGAGATTAAAAAGTAAGAAAAGAAAAAAAACTGATGAAAAAAAAATATATATATATATATTCTTAAAATGTGAACCACAGAGATTCAATGATGTTTTAATCTCTGAAATGTAATAAAATATAGACCTCATGTTTTATTCTATGGTTTTTAGGTAGGAAATTTTAAAAAAATGTGTCATGACTTCAAAAAATAAATGTTAAGAGTCATCCATGAATCTAATATTTTGATTTAATCCCAAAGTTAGGAATTTATGAACCTGAGTCCTCAGCTCAATCATTCACTACCTGTTTCTCATAGGAAATGTGCCCTGGTATCTTAGCCATCATAGACTCATAAGCAATGTTCTAAAAGACTTTTATAGGCTATTTTTAAACTGTTGCTGTCTCCAGTCCACAGTAAGGAATGCTTTTATCTTGTGACCCAGTACTTACTCTTACACACATGTATACACATGTGCACACAGGCATGTAGACATATTCCTGAAAAATGTGTTTCACAAAACAGTATTTATAGTTCCTATTTGAGATAATCTATATCTTTAATCTTCCATTTCATTTTATAAAAATGTTCATTACAACTTTCTAAACTAAGTTTACAATTCACCAACATGTCATAATTTAAATGTCAGAAACCTGTTTTAGCAGTCTGCACATTCTAAAGTATACATTATAATAACAACTACACATACAAATGCTATAGCCTAACTAAAGTTCTTTTTTTTTCTCTTGAGAAAAAACAAAAGTCTTCAATATTTTGATAAACACTTTAATTGAGGAGCATAAAAATCAGAATTAACCTTTTCGTTTCATGCACATAGCTTCCCTTGCATCATGACAATTATGTCTTTGCTAGGAAAACAGTGATTGTTTTTAAGGGGGAAGAGAGTGAGTGAGCAGGTGTGGTGTAATTTGGGAGGCTCAGACAGAGGATCACAGGTTCAAGACTAGCTGCAGCAACTTAGCAAGACCTTGTTTCAAATAAATAAAAATAAACATAATAAATACATACATACATACATAAATGTAAAAAGGACTGAGGGTGTAGTTCAAAGGTAGATTACCCCTTGGTTCAGCTCCCCATTACCAAAAACAAAAAGCTTGGGGTGGGGGCACGAGTAATAGAAAGAATTCCTTACTTATAAGAAAAAAAAAAACTTTCTTTTTGATCACTTCTCATCTCAGATACTGGTCTTAATCATCCTCTAGAAGTAAGAAAAGAAATATTCAAGAATTTAGTAGTAGAAAACTATGAAGAGAATTATAGTAAAAGAACAAACTAATGCAAGTTGAAAAATTTATCACTATGAATCTAACATGTCCAAAATAAATTTTCAGCAGTACTACTTGAAAATTTTACCCAAGTTTATTCCTGAATTTTTAAGGACTTTATATGAATTTCACATAATTATTCTACAAGTTCTTATCCAAACTTTGGCATCAGAATATAAGTTTACGCAAATATTTGAGACTAAGGAATTTATCCATGCTACACAATAACAAAGTGAAGTCAACTTTGAAGTGTACTGATTTTGACAGGTTCAAAATCAGCCTTGGCAGTCTCTTCTTCTTCATAAAGATATTTTTATTTTTTCTCATTTGTTAAATTTAGGATTTTTTTGATCATGTGTCACACATGTATAAAAATAATGTTGGATAAATATGTGATCCAGAAAATTAAGTTAGTCCTAAAGACTTGCATAGAGAAGGTGCAAACCCTGCAAACCCTGAAATGTATCACAAGCAAATCTCTGAGCCTTCTGAGACACCTGCTCATTTACACTAAGTGGGTACAGCTGGAGGGACCCTGCACCTTTGCCCGCTCTTTCTCTTCTACTCTGGATTACCTTGGGCCAAGGAACCAAGTCTGCCATAAATATGTACAGACTCTGTTGTCAACCGGAAGCTATGTGGAAGGGTCCCATCATGTATCACACAATCAGCCCTCTCTGCTGCTCCCACGACTCTGCCTACTAACTCAGTCTTTCTATTTGATTCCTTCGCAGTCCAGATGCTACAACCCTGCATCACATATAGTAGTTCTTCCTCCCAGGCATTTTGCATATAAAATGCCCTCATATAATGGCTTTCCATTTTTCCAGTAACAAAAGATCTGTCCTCTAAGTGAATTCACAAACATAATACTATACATACGTATATTGAAATTGTCTTGCATAGAGCTAGAAAGATCCTCAATAGAAGTCACTTCACTTCTCTCCAAGGCAGCCTCCATTTTCAGTTCTTCTAAAATTGTGAGTTTTAGACATTCCAGTACTTAGAATTTCAACACCTCCACAAGTCCATTTTGGTGTTTTCAAGAAGTGTGTCCAAATATTTTCATGGTAGGCCACGTGATCAGAAATCCATGTGTATAACCTCTTTTGTTTTATCTTGAAGATAACTTTATGGACATATAATCCATATAGAATATACTGAAACAATTTTGACTACAGAGTTTCATGTATTTTGGCACATCACACACCTATGTAACCACAAACATAATCCGGATCAGAACATTTACATTACCCAGAAAATTTTTCTCAGGCCACTGTTCATCACCCATTTTTGGCCAGAGGCAAAACAAGATCTACTTTCTGAATCTATGGATTAGTTTTGCCATGTTCTACAAATTTACATAAATAAAATAATACAGTATACATGATTTCTTTTCTGGCTCCACTACTCAGCATATTCTTGAGCAAATTCATCCATGTTACTGTGTTTATCATAGTTTGTTCCTTTATTGACAAATATTTCATGTTACAGATGCACCACAGTTTGTTTATTCATTCACTATTGACATTTTTAATTTGAAGATATAAACTTTGTGGCTCTTTCACAATTTAGTGTACTATACAGAAAGATGTGTAAACTCATACATTATGAGAAACACATTTTTATCTCTACAATAACCCTACAATGTAAATTTCGAAAAATATCTTATTTTTATTTCATTAAATCAATGCTATTTAGAAAAGAGAACTAAGATTAATACTTTTCAAATTTACTACATGGTTTCTCAAACACTTATTTTAATTCCAGCTAGCAATTCTGTAGTTCTTAAAATTGAGGGCTTCCTTTTAGTGCAGGACCATTCTGCAATAATAAACGAGTACAGTCTCCTATTCCTATGAATTCAGTGCATTTTAAATCTGAATTTTTACTCTTCCTTGAACAATCAACAATGCCCTGTTTTTTCCCTCACAGATTACAATTCAGCATGTTTAAGCATATTGTTACATGAGTAAGAAAGTAAAAAGCCATTGATCTGAGGAAGCAGCTAAGTAAATATCAGTTGGTTTCCAAGAGCTAGTCATCTGACATAGTAAAGTAAACTAAATGCCCATCCTCCGCTTCATCTTAATTCAAGTATCCCAGAAATTGACAATGGTTGAAGGCACAGTTCAAAAAATGAAAATAAAAAATTCAGAAGTTTCAAAATTCTTGCAGTAGAAGTGACTTGCAAACTTCACAACACAAAGTCCATTGACAGAAACGTGCCTTTGGAATTGACTATTGCCACAAACTCATATTTCTATATTCTTTCACTAAAGGACACAAATTGTAGCAAATGAGCCTAGCTTTTTAAAGTTTCAGCCAAACATCAAACATGTCAGATTCCTTTCTGGCAAGTAGTTAGATCCTACTAGGAAAAAGTAATCTAGAAAGTGGAAACAGTGTAGTTCTATATTAGACGTTCCTGGCTACAAGTGTGGAATTGAATCAAAGGAAAGAACCAGGAAATGACTGGAAATACAAATCTAAAAAGAATCAGGGCAACAAACGGGACAGTGAAACCTTCTTTTCCAGGTGGAAGAAAGCTGATGGTGACTGTCTTTTTATACCTTCAAACACTTTTAGGAATAGACAGATACTGTCCGACTATACTCTTACCCATATTTCAAACTCTTATCCAGCTCCATTCCTGACTTGAATTTATTAAACTCATCGATAAACCAATTCAATTTTGTGAAGTACTTCAAAGAAAAAGAACTACAGGAATAATAAGAACTTAAGCAACTGAGCATGAATCTACTTGTACTGATTTTTTTTTAAATGCTTATTTTGTATACGCCTATGCATTCTCCGGCCCAGTTCAAGACCAATAAACTTAATAAGAGTACCTTCTAATTTTTTCATCCAAAATATTAACACACTGTGAACAGAAGAGAGGAGAATAAAGCCTTAAGACTAACAATTTCACATCTCTTTCTGTTTCTCCTGGTCAGCAATTTAAGCAATGTTCCCTGCTTCCTTTTATCATATTTATAAACATGAAGTTAAGGGTTTACATCAACAGAAACTTTGTAAGGTGCTTAATCTGTAAGATACCCTAATCTTCTCAACTAATAAGAATATCTGAAATGCAATGAAATTTGCACCAAATTGTTATTCTTAATGAACCCTTGCTAGCTTCTAGTTATAGTCATTTTCTTTTCTAAATCCATGCAATATCTTAAATTATTCGAGGAGACAAACTGAAATCTGAAATTCTTCCTACAACCTTTCTTTCTTTCAAGTGTCACTCATAACAAAGACATCATTAAAAAAAATTCCTAATTTTTCTTTTTTTTGTGTGTGTGGTATTGGAGATTGAACCCAGGGGCATTCTACCTCAGAGCTACACCCCCAGCCCTATTTTATATTCTTCATTTTGAAATAGGGTCTCACTAAGTTGCAGAGAGCCTCACTAAGCAGCTGAGGCTGGCTGTGAACCCAGATCCTCCGGGCTCAGCCTCCCAAGTACTGGGATTACAAGTATGCGCCACCGCGGCCGGCTCCTAATTTTTCTAATACATAAAACTCCACATCTTTTACTCATTCCCTGGAATGAGTACAAAAGCAAACTCTTCCTTCTGTCTAGACTCCATCCTCTTCCTTTTGTCATGGAGAAGGGAGAATAGTGGGGAGAAATGAAGTTGGAAGGACAGGCAGAATCCAGTCCTATGTTTTATGTGTCATAAGAGGACTTTTAAAGAAAATTTCAGCAGGTGATGATATGACTTGATTTCACTTGGTAGTATGAGAAAAGAAAATCCACTTGCTTCAGGAATTGTATGTTCTTATTCACAGGAATGTTTTTAGGAGGTTTTCTGGCTGGTGTGGTAGCAGAAGTCTGGAACTTAGAGGACCTGAGATGGGCCTTACCAATTCTGGTGTACGAAGCTCTGTCTACAGAAGATTTAAAATTCATGTCCTATTATGCCCTGTCTTTATTCCAAATGTGCTTTGTATAATATTTAGTATGTGCACTGCATTCACAGAAAGGGAAACAAATAGGAAACAAATTCAGACTACTGAAGCTATACCCAGACATATCCTCCTAATGCAGCTGTCTGTCTCATGTGACCCCAAGAGGGAATTCTAATAATGTTATCGTTTGATTCTCATTTCAGGCACTTTGCATTTTTATGTATGCTAAAGAATTCAGCAAGTCATCCAACTGGCATAAGCAATAGGAAAACTTCCTTTAGAGCACAGGTGTACAAGCAAACAACTCCTTTCTGTGCTTGGAAATTGATCCTTCAATATAGCAAACTTCTCAGCAGTGTGCTGAACCGGCAAGAGGTGGAGTTATCCATTTGTCAGGTGGAGGGAACAGATGGCGGTCACCTCTTCTCACCTCCGTGCACAATCGCGAATAGATACTGTCACCCTCAACTGTCTTTTCTCAGCCATATTCTAAAGCAGGCAAACAGGGAAGTACTGAAGTCTGCGAGGGTTAAACAAGTGTAGCCATCTGGTTATCTCTGGATGCCCCTGAGAGATAACTCATGTTATGGAGGCTGTATAGGTGTAAATGGGTTGTATATAACTTTTAAAAGCGAAAGAGTGCCAGGGATATATCATAGTAGAATTAACATGAAGAGTTAAATTTTATGCAAATGTTCAGACTAGGACTTAGAATGTATCCCTGGAATTTGTTTGTAAGTCTGTGATAGTCAAAGAACTCTCCTTGTGAGCAGCTCCAGGCATGGCCTTGTTTTGTTTTTGTTTTTGTTTTTGTTTTTGGCTGCCTTGTAACACAAACTAAAAAACTATATTAAAAAATTAAATAATCAATTTCACCAATCCCTTTTTTTAATTTCTCAAATTTCTTTCTTTTTTTTTTTTTTAATATGGAACACTTCACAATTTTGCATGTCATCCTTGAGCAGGGGCTATGCTAATCTTCTCTGTATTGTTCCAATTTTAGTATATGTGCTGCCAAAGCACAAATTCCCTTTTTTTTAAAGTCAAAATCTGAAGCATGTCTGATTTATACTAACCAGAGATTAATAATAGAATTTTGTTTAAATGGATTTGATCACTTGACATTGTGGCCATTTTAATCTGAAATTCTTAATAGCATTTCTCTTGTCTCTTAACTGTGAATCTCAAATAATCTGGTGGTGATAATTACCTTCATGAGGATAAGGTAGTCAACCATTTTCAACACTTATGGCTTTCTTCAACCAAACATCAGAAACACTAAAAGTTAACTGGATGTGATGTCACTACTTTGCTTTGCTGTGATATATTCTTAGTACAAAATGCTAGCCAAGCAAACGGGCCAGGCACAGCTCACCAGCTTGTATGTTTTTCAGACTTCTCTGACCCTTTCTTTTGAATTTATTTCTTTTTTCCCTATGTATTTCCAAAGTGTGGACAGGCAAAGGAGCTTCCATCCCAGCCAGCCAATTCTTCCAAGCTAAGTCCTCTTTAGGATTTGGTGGTGATAAATTTAAGACATCCCCAACTCTAATCAGCATTCTTCTTTAATCCCTCAACTAAGAGCTCCATGTGTTAAACACTGTTTGAAATCAGGTTTGTGTTAGCCCCAATACGATTCTTGAAAGCTGAATTACAATCACTGTTCTTACACCACCAAATTAAATTTTATGTTGACAATAGCTAACATTTTATCATTTTTAAAGCCTCTTCACTGCCTACATTTCTATCTAAACTTTTGTTGCCAGAAGAGTGAAAATGCCTGCCAGGCCCAGTTTAACCAGCCCCCACACGGTTCAGTAAATACAGCTTATGCATTTTATTTATGTTTATCAATATGAATCTTCTACTCTCCTTTTTTCTATTCGAAGAGGAGATAGAGAATGTTTTAAAGTAAATTTTTGGCTAAGCAGTATTTTCAGGTGTAAATAGAAATTGTTTCTTTTACAGGCATTGTATATTAAAGTAAATTCTGCTGCATTTGAAAAACCTGTCAGCTTTATTTTGTACCAGTATTCAGAATCCTCTCCTTTTTGACCAATATTATATAAAGTTCCTCTGGGAAGATAATGTGCATGATTGCAGGCTTGCCTTGTTAAAATCCATGGCTTTTTATGCAGTCCTGTTTTCACCTATGAATTATGCATGAAAGAGGATCTCATTACATTTCATTTTCTTTACAGCAGCATCCTCTCTCCTAGACATTCTCTAGTTCCCATCAGCCAAGCTCCTTCACCCTGCAGTTTGGCTCCATCTTGATGCCTTCATAACGTCTTAGACAAAATGGGCGTGTTTAACTTGTCACCTCATGCCTGGTATAAATTATTCACTGGAGCTTTGCACAGATTTGTGAGATAACCAGCCTGGACTCAGAGAAACTTCATAGGCTGTGTGTGGGAATCTGACAGAGACATCGAAGGCCTTTTCTCTAGCAGTTGTCCAAGGCAGAGAGGGAGAACTGCCTCACTCAGAAAGTCAGGCTCATTTTAATGCTAAAAACTCCCTCTTTCCTCATAACATAGAAAGTAGCTGTAAATGTTTGCCACTTGGGTGTGCTTGGGTGTTTTAGTATTTTTCTCAGAGCTCAAGGTCAAGGAACAAAGCCCCAGTTTTTGTTTTGTTTTCTTTTTTCTTTTGAAATGAAGCCATTGGTCTTCCATACCTGACAAGACGAATTAAACGTGGAGAAAAGATCACAGAATTTAATCAGCACAGTCATGCAGTGTATGTGGTTGGGAACAATCAGTCAAAGAAGCATATGGAAAACTAGGTTAGTATGCGTCTGTGTACAAGTGTGAGAGTATGCTTGAGTGTGTTAGGATGATTCCCAAGCAAGCCCCTAATCTCCATTTCCAAAAATTTCTTTATAAGAAAATCTAGTTAGAAATGTGATCGATAATGTCTGTGTTGAATTAGGCCATTCCCTCTAATAAGGTCATTTTATTAAAGAAGTCAGATAACAGTAGCAAGAGAAATATGCCTCCCCAAGATTCAGAATTAATATCAAACAATGTGATTAACAAATGGCTTCTTATTTTTCCTATCCACATAAGTATTTTCTTGAAATCAATGAGAATTATGCAAGCTACTGAGGGCTACCTTCTATGTATCTGGAAGAGTAAAAGAGTACATTCAAATTATTTCTAGACAATCATTCTTATTCAACTATCTTTAGTTATTATAAGAGCGTGGTCATGGTGACAAAAAAAATCTTTCATATCTCAACTGTCATGTATTCTCTGTAAGAATTGAAACCTTCTTAAAGTGAAACCCAAAGAAATTACTCATAAGCTCACTGTTCAGAGCAATAGCAGTGAGGCTTACGGTTCTGACAATAAGCTTTTGAAATACATTCCCTACATATGGAATTATGTGATATGTGAGTTTATTATAAAAGTTTTATACTTTATAAAGTAGATATTTTGTTCTCATATTTCTGTTTATTATTATGTTTAATCATTTTCTTGATTTATATGTTCATACATACTATATGCATATAAAATATGTTTGCATATATGTCTGTGCATAAATATTTATTATGTATATATAACATATGCAGACATAACCTGCATACTCAATGCTCAAATATGTTATATGTTGCTGAGAAATAGTGAAGTGATTAATAAGAGTATGGGTAATACCTCATAAGATTTGGTCCAATTACCACTATGAATTGTTTAGCTCTGGAAGGTTATGATTTTCTCCATGTATTCTTCTGCCTCCAAGGAACCTTCATGGGGAACATTTAGTATTAACATTGAGTCATGTTTTTATATCTTCAAAGTAGAATTTATCCAAATGATGCCATGTTTTTCTGATATACATAACCTTCCTTCCTAAGTTCATTGCTATTTCTTCATGTGGTAGTCAGCTAGCCATAGCTTAGATATAGATCTAATGGATCAGAACCTCAGCCTGTTTTTATGCTAGCACAAAGAAAGGAGTTGACATTTGCAGTGGATTGCAGTTTTCCTTGAAAGCTTATCATTTGGCATAGTGATTGGCATTAGAAGAATGCTATTTAACTATTGGCTGGATGAACAGATGACCTATTGTAATAGGCAGCTCCATAACACATTGGAGATGCACTGAGGATATGAATGTAGCTCATATCATAATAGGTGTGTGTGTGGGGGGGGGGGACTCAGGTTCTGATTTTCCCCTTCAACAGCTCTTCAATTATTTCCCAGCAACAACTGCCAATGATTGGGAAGAGAATTTGTTTTACCAGGTTTGATTTCTAGGAAATTTATTCAATGAAATTATTTGGACAGATAGGGCAGGAGACATGATTATTGTCCTGTGCTCTTTGATTGAGAGCTGGCACCAACCAGAGTGGTTAATATTAAATATTACCCACTGTGTGGTCTAGATTGAAATTTCTTCAAATTTCTCTGTACTCTTACCCATTTTTAGTGTTATTAAAATAATCAGAATGATTTGAGTGAAATAGGATCTTATCTACAGAGCATTACCATATTTACTTGTTTATGTTGTCTCTTCTATGACTGGTTGATTTATAGCCTTCACAGTGCCCAAAAGAGTGGTGTGGTTTCCTCCGAGGAGCAGGTGGGTCAGTACCTGTGAGTATGAAGCATGCAAGGTTCACAGCTCTACATGGCTGTATTCCACTTGCTCTCTCTCCCCCCACCAACCCCAACCTCCCCTGCTTTGAGAGATGCAATGACCATGAAGGAAGTTGGGATAGACAATGGCAGTTTTCATTCTCACTCTCAGATTTTCAAGTTCTGACAGAAAAACAAAAATAATAAATTAACTTACGAAAGATAACTAGAGGTTTGGTTGTGTTACTACACAGTGATAATTTTATACAAGTAAGGCTTGGAAGATCAGATAAAGAACAGGCATTTCACCTCTACTCGTCATAAGAACACAATGCGTACATGCATAGACATTTCATCCCTGGAAAAGAAAACCCCCTCAAGTCATTTCAATGCTGTTTCTTTCTGATTTGTGTGTTTTGTACTAAAAAATAGACTATCAGTAAAATAGTCTTTTCTTTTACATTGTAATCCTTTATACTTACATCCTCCCCAAATACACTTACTTCTATTCCCTGCTTCAACAATGTGTATATTCAAAATCCTAGGATGCAAAATAAATGAGTACAAGACAACATCCTATCTAATATTTTGTAGTCTGGAAACAGAGTTGATTAATTAAATGAATGATCTATTAATTATAGGGTCAAGTGAAACAGTAAAACCAAGGAAAAGTACATAAAGCATATGCCCTGCACTTTTGTTTGTGTAAAATATGATGTGCTAGTACTCTTATCTTGATTAATTTCAAAATGCATCTTTCATTTAGTTATTCCAGTGCCTCACCCTCTTTTCTAATCACATTGACATGTGAACTTTTTTGTCCCTGCCAAGTGAGTTATTTGCAGTGGCAATATTAATACATTTGAGCAGAATTGAATCAGGTTGCTTTCAAAAAAAGATGTAGTTATAGGATCAGATCACATTATATCAAGTGAGTGTGGCATGTATTTAAGATGATAAAGCCCTGCCTACATTCAAATAAAGCTAAAACTGATTTAGAAGTCATTAAAGTGACCTGAAAGGATTTAATTGTACTGCTTAACCATGGGAAATAATCTTTACATTACGTTAAAGTTTAATATACCACAAAAACTTGCTTAAAGCATAATTATTAAGAAATACCGATTATTTAACAGATACTTAACTGAAACCTAAAGGAAAAGTTCAAAAGAAAGCTTAGAAGTTGTGGGTGATCACAAATATATCAGAGTCAATCACTGAACTGAACTTGAGAAGGAGGGAGGGGGAGGGAGTGGGGTGAGAATTGGGGAAGGGGTTAAATGAGAAATATGTGCATATATGCCTTTATCAGCTTGTACCTAACAAAGATGTATGATTACAATGCACCAATTAATAAAAAAAGGGAAAAATAATAAACTACTTTCCCAAGGGGAAAAAAATGTCTATCAATCAGAGGAAGAATCAAGGAAAAAATTGTATTTGCAACTTGCCAGTTCTAGTGATCTACAAAAGACTAAGCCAATTATAATTACCTTTAGTTACAAGAGAGGGATTCTACTGAATGTTAAGATATGTTTCTCTCATCTCTGAACTTTAACCATATGCATTGTCTAAATCAATCATCTGAGAATAAATCACTTTGTGACTTCACTAGTGCTGTATTAGTGTATCTTGTATTGTGTTTTTAGTTTTTTGTCCTCTAATTGTGACTTTAAGACAAAATGCAAATTACTGTAGTCTTCACAAGATATTGTTCAATTCTTTTTACATACCAGTCTCCAAGGAAATATACTTTTAAAAAATTAGATTGATTTGTTATTCACACCTGATACGTTGAAAAATTAGAGATGTAAATGTAGTTTTGAATAATCTCAGGCTGTCGTGCTTAGACTCAGAGGAATGGGTCAGATGATCTTTTTGATGACCTAAGTGTTGGTTATAAAATATAAGGTACGATTATCAGGGCCTATAATAGCCTCTAAAAGAATAAAAATTGAGGGTTAAAAGTGTAATGAAATGCAAATGAAACTGTCCTGAAAACACACTGCACATTTTATTTGTTTCTTACAGAATCTAGGACATAGAGAGTGTTAATATTAAATACTACCAACAGTATCCTAGCTTTAAAATAATAGTGGAAATAATTCATAGTCAAATTGCACTTACTAGTTTTAAAAAGAATGCTACCAAACATTTCTGAAATCAAATGTGATTATAGCAATTCTACATCAAGAATAGTTTTTAATCTCTTTAATCTTTGTATTTCTTAGTGGGTAACATTTAAGACTAAAAGCAACTCCACATACTTGCCACACACCCAATTTAAAATCAAAGGTATTTAAGGCCCAAAATTTATACTAAACATATTTCCTCAGAGAGATCTCACCCCCCTACACACAAAGATTTTCTCCCTTTCAATGTGGAAGAAGAAAATATATTAAAAACTGAGGACTTCTACAGTCCTTTTGACATTTACTCCATTTCAGGTACATGCTACTTTAAATATCTTTTTAAACAATACCTATTTTGTGTTGCACTTTATTAAATAAAAGACAGACTAGTACAGTCTAGTCACTGGACTTGAGGATCTCTAATTTCACCCTATCCACTCATCCTCTATAGGATCCTGCACAAGTCCCTTAGCTTATTTGGGCTGCAGTTTTCTCACCTGTAAATGAAACTGCTGAATTAGAACATCATTAAGGTCTGTGTCGATGCTAAACTAGTATAATTTATAAGTTCCATAATTAATTTGAACCTCTGTTTTCTCATTAATCATGTGCCTTACAAGAACATCTTTCTTTTTCTTTGTTTTAAGGGTTAAAATGTAGTTAAATTGTTTATATATGTGTTGTGGAGGGTACTGGGGATTGAATTTAGGGGCATTTTACCACTGAGCTACAACATCAGCCCAATTTTATTTTATTTGTTTATTTTTTAAACAGGGTCTTGCTAAGCTACTGCACACTGGTTTTATACCTGAGATCCTCTGGTCTCAATCTTCTAAGTACTGGGATTACAAGCATGGACCATTGTGCCCAGCTTAATAGAAGTTAAATTCTTAAAATTTTCTCTGAAAGCTGTAAATTACCACTGGGCATTGTTGTTATTATCATCAGTATCAACAGGAAGGATACAAAGGCATGTGGAGAACAGAAAGGGATTCAAGTAGGTGGCACTATATTGTTTAACCTTTATTTTTTTTAAAATCTCATTCAGGTGAATTTTTCAGCCAACCAAGATTTGTTTGTTTGTTTGTTTTGTGGTGCTGGATGTTGAACCCCAGGGCATTACACCTCTGAGGTACATCCCTAGCCATGTTTTATTTTCTGGAAACAGGGTCTTGCCAAGTTGCAGAAAGCCTATATTACAGAGTCTGGCCTGAAACCTGCACTCTTCCTGTCTCAGTCTCCCAAGTAATTAATTACAAGCTTGCATTACAAGCTATGCCTGGCTCAGCCAAGCTTTTTTGAAGATATATTACTATCAGCCAAACAATAGTGAACTTTTAAAATTTACATCATAGGAGAGAAGTACTCAGCACAACTGAAATCTTTCCTTAATTGATTTTTATTCCATCATTGAAACTGTTTGAAATGTGGGCTTAAGCAACAGCCACTGACTAAACTCCTATGATGATCAGCACCCTGAGGAGTTCTCTAGGTATAGATACACCCTCAAAGAGCTTTAAATTTAATTCAGGAGAGAAAATAAATTCTGGAAAAGTACAGACAATACAGAAGATTATTGAAAATATGCTGTAAGGCTATTCATTACCATCAGACAGGGCAATTTGTAGGAAATAATATTGAATAACAGAGTAGAAAAAGATTTCTTTTGTAGAAGTGGTAGGTGAGGCTTCTACAATAGAAGTAGATAGATTATGTCTGTGATAATAGAATAGACTAATGAGTGTATCCACAAAGTCCTTGTGTCTACTTCTTTACACAGGCTCCTTTTCAGTTAGATTGAAATTGTACCACCATGACAATGATGACCTTTGCCTGTTCTATAGAGGGCATCAACAGGCCTCTTCTATCCTTTTCTTTTTCTTTTTTTCCTTTGTGGCTTCAGAATCCCATATGCCCTTCCAGGAAAGAGGCAAGCTCTGAATCTCCTGAATCACTGGACTTTAGCTGAAAGAGAAGTAAGTCTTGGTTGTGATAAGCCACTGAGATTCTGTGTTCATTGGTTGCAGCAACTGGCAAGAGTTACTTCAAAACAAGGGATGAGTCTAATTTAATTAAGCAAAAAGAAAGGAGAGTACATTCTAAGAATTTGGAATCCTATAAACAATGTTCTGAGATGGGAAATGCAGAAGTATTTTTCAATGCATACATACATACACAAATACACACACATATGCATACATACAATGTACACACTCATAAACATACACACAAAATTAAAACAGGGGCACTCTACCAAGAAGATATAAAAGATACAACATGTTAACTGTTACAATGTGCCTGGAAGAGCTCACATATTAAGGTTCAGAATTGATGTAATTGAGTCAGGAGAGTTGTAATATCGTCAGTTGATAAATCCATTGTAATGGATTTTCTGGGAGGAAACCTAGACTGGTGGGGTGTGGATGGAGAAGGTAGATCCCTGGAGATGTGACTTTAGGGACTGTGCTTTTGTCCTTGAATCCCCTTGCTTCCAGCCTCCATGGTGTGAGAGCAGATCTTTGTGTGTTCTCTCTCTCTCTCTCTCTCTCTCTCTCTCTCTCTCTCTCTCTCTCTCTCTCTCTCTCTCTCCTTCTGGCCACCATGCCCTGAGCTTCAGACCCTGACCTCACATGGACTAAACCCAGAATCTCCAGAAAATTGTGAGCAAATGAATCTTCCTTCCTCTAAATCACTAGTTTTGGATTATAGCAATCAGAATGTTGTCCAAGACATTAACCTACAAAATAAATTCTGAACAGCTTATGAAAAAGTTATCAATATAAAGGAATATGAATTTTTTTTCTATCAACTCTAGGAAAACACTGAAGATTCCTGAGAAGAATAGAGATATCATCAAAGAAATTCAGAAGCTAAAAAGGTGGGGGGGGATCCAATTAACTATTAAATAGCCCTTGGAAGACATGGCTATCTAGCATGTTGGACACAAAAATGGATACAAAAGGAAAAAATGTAAGATAAAAATATGAAAATATTCAACAGCTATTCCCCATGCTATTTCTGTTACATTTATGTGATAAATTTTTACTGGTCATTATGTTTAAAAGTTAAATTTCTACACAAAATGTTTGTATTATATCATATCAAAAATAAAATTTAAACATCAAAAAAGTTATCACAGGATTTTATGAATTATCATGATACCTACTTATAATTAAAGTGTGCACTACTGTGAATATAAGTGAATTACCTAAGAAAAACTTGCTGATGTTTTCATTATTTTTTAGAAATAAAAGAATATTTGTATACGCAATATTTTTGTGAACCCTCTGACTTCACCATTAAGATCTGGCAGGCAACCATTCTTTATAATAACAAAAAAAGCATACTTATATGCAGCAAATATATCACACTCACATCTTCCTAAATCAGTCAAAATTTTGACTGAATTGACTATTTTTAAAAATCTCTGCCAATTCAAACACTGTATAACTCATTTTAAGTGGAAGACACATACTTAGAATTAGGGGTGAGAGTGAGAGGCAAAAAGAGATCTATTTGAATTAATATACTAGGTAAGCACTAATTGTATGGCTACTGATTATGAGTTTTGTCTTTCAGGAGCATTATAGACCAATAGTATGCATTCTCTTACCTAAAATTTTACTTTACCTAAGGCTACTTCTGAAAATTGCATCTACTTGGTTAGAAGCTACTCCTAGTTCTTTTTTGGTACCAAGGAAATACTTCTATTCTGCAAGTGAATTCTAAAAGCCTCATGATCCAAATGAATTAATTAATATTGTGAAATTTTAAGCATAAATAATAGAAAATGGAGGTATTTAGAAAAGCTAACCTACCTTTCTGGCCTTATACCTAGCCAGTTAAGATATTCTAAAACTAGGTGGGAATGAGATGAGGGAGAACATGCTTTCTTTAGAATCATTACTGGAGATTTATAGGATTATAGGTCTTCTCTTTGTACATTGAGTTATCTTCCTGTTAGTATAAGAAACTTAAAATAATTAGCTAATAAAGAGAGAAGACTTGTTTGGCTCACAGTTTTGGTCATTCTTTCATTATCAATTGGCCCTATTGCTTGGGGCCTGTGGCAAGGTAGTGCATCATGGTGGGAACACTGCTCTTATCTCATCTCAGGGAGTAGAGAATGAGGAGCAGGCTGAAGCTCTGCATTCAGCGTATCCCTAACAGTCCCTAACAGTCTCCAAAGTCTCAACTGTTCTAGCACTACTCAAAAGTCCAAGTCCAAAGTCCTCTACAAGAGTAAGGCAAAATTCAGCTATAACCCCCTAGAAATCAAAATAAAAGTTGCATGCTTCTAAGATAAAGTGATTTCACATGAAAAGCAAGAGAGAAATAGGGGACTAGAAATGAGGGATTACTTCAAAGCAAGAGTGAAATACTGCAAGGAAACAGTAAATCTTTAAACTCCATATCTAGCATTTAGGATAGGATGTGGGTTCTGAAGGACTGACCAGTTGTTGTGACATTCTCTTGTAGTCCCAGTAATTGGGAGGCTGAGAGAGGAGGATCGCAGATTCAAGAACAGCCTCAGCAACCTAGCAAGACTCTCAGAAACCTAGAAATATCCTGTTTCCAAAAAAAAACTAAAAAGGGTTGGAGGTGTATCTTGGAGATAGATTGCCCCTGTGTTAAATTCTGAGTACCAAAAAAAAAAAAAAAAAAAAAAAAAAAATTGTCCTCAAAGTCATGGTCACATTTTCACATTTCAGAGAAGAACTAGAATTGATAATTGGTTCACATTTTATAACTGTTAAACAATATTTTCTCTGGAAGAAAAATCCAAAAATGTAAGATGATATTAAGTAAGGTACACTCCTTAAATAAACTACCTCACAATATGTCTACTTACATGGATTTACAAAATATAAAAGTAAGTTCCTTAAACTTTGTCATTTTTAATACTTTTTAAAATTTGATTTAAAACATTTTTTTTTTTTTCGGTACTAGGGGTGGAACCCAGGGGCATTCTACCTCCAAGCTATACCCCCAGCCCTATTTTTTATTCTTTATTTTTGAAACCGGGTCTCACTAAGTTGCGGAGTGCCTCACTAGGAAGCTGAGGCTGGCCTCGAACCCGGATCCTCCGGTCTCAGCCTCCCGAATGCTGGGATTACAAGCGTGCGCCACCACGCCCAGCTTGATTTAAAACATTTTATGAACTCACTAGCTCATGCTTTGAAATATACCCACCTGCAGAACCTTAAGATACAGTCACACAGCTGAAGGTTATGGCACATGCCTGTAATCCCAGTTCTTAGGAGGATGAAGTGGGAGGAGGCATGTTTGAGAACAGTTTTAGCAAACTAGTGAGACCCTGTTTCTAAACAAAAAGAGGTAAAAAGCCCCTGGGTTCAGTCCCCAGGACACCCAGTAACACACACACACACACACACACACACACACACACACACAGCAACAAAAACCATATAATCATACACTGAATAATGTTGTGTTGGTTAATGGCAGACCATATATATGATGGTGCTCCCATAAGATTATAACATTAGGTGTTGCCTAGTGGCCTCAGAGGCTTCAAATCTCAGCATGGCAGTGCATCAGCATACTCAGGTGTTTGTGTTGATGCTGGTGTAAACAAACCTACTACACTGCCAGTCATAAAAAAGCATAGTATATACACTTATGTACATGATAATGATAATAAATGCCTGGCATTTTATGTATTTACTGTTCTATATATCTCAATTTTTTTAGAGTGTACTCTGATTCAAAAAATAGTTTAGTGTAAAAGAGTATATGTGTTCTGCTGGCAGTCTTTTCACACAACTGGAGTTTACTACATTTCTTGATTGAATAGAGAGGCCACATCAAGTGAGTGATCTGTACTATCCAGGGTGTCGGAGGACACTCTGCGACATCCACATAATGACAAAAATCACCTAATGAGGCGTTTCTCAGAATGTAGCCCAGTCATTAAGGAGCACACAGCTGTATTTGACATCCACATGCTAATTAGAGGTAAGTAGAATTTCCAAAATTGTCAAGGTAGCCTCAGGATGCTTAGAATGAATGTCTGTGATTCTAGATGTCAGCAAATTGAGCTATGGTATACTCAATTTATTTTGATTGTGAGAAAGGCTAAAACTGAGTTTGGGGGGAATGAAAAAATCTCAAATATAATATATTTTTATAATAAAATGTAAATGATTACAGTAAATAAGAAAATCTAGTACAAAGGCTGCATAAGACAAATCAGCTAGATAGTAACATTGCTAAGCAATTTGATTAACTGAACACATTAAATATTTTCAGAAGCAGTTAGAGTTGGCACCTGCTGTTCAATAGAATGGCATGGTTTGAAGCTTTTTTCTCCTTTCAGCAAGCTGAAGAAGACCAATATCTAATTAAATTCAAAGTATTTAAAATGTTCAGCTAGGTTATTTGAAGACTTTGTTTAAAATTGGCTATTTTTATCGGTTTGAAAAATAATCAAATGTTGGAATGTTATACAGGCTTAACAATATCTCATTTTTGAAAAGTTTCCTGTTGCTTATAATTAAAATCTGACTAATATATTCATTTAATTTAACACCTGAAGAGAATGTTTCATTAAACTGATATATAGTTTAGACCTTTTTCTCCTAGAGTAAATGAGATGGGAATTAGCAAATTTAATGACACTGTAGATTTTTAGAGAAAAATAATAATAGATACATGAAAAAAACAAAGTTAGTGGATCAACAGAACTTGTAATTATGATCTAAACTTTTATTTTCTCTAAATAAATAATGCCATTCACCAAGTTTTGGTAAATTCTGAAACAATAATCTATAATATTTAATTGACATTATTGGTTACTTCCTTCTTTTAAAAAATTTTCCAAGATGAAGTTAGAAAAGACCTCATGATTTATACCTTCGTTGATCTTCCTCTCTCATGATTCTCTTACTCAAAGCAACTGCCTTATCATGAGAAACCTTCTACAGAGGAGCCATGTGGTGAAGAACTGAGGTCTTTTGCTAACAGCCAGGAATAATGTGAGTAGACCTTACAAGTGAAGCCATCTGCCATGGTCAAACTTTTAGAGGATTATAGCTCTATCTGAGAATTTTGACTATAACTTCCTGAGAGATCTTAGAATTCTGACCCACAGAAATCATAGGAGTTAATACACACTCATATTCAAAAGCTTCTAAAATGAAGAGTAATACTTTATGTAGCACCAGAAGACTAATAGATTACATTTAAAGCACTGATACTTTTTCATGGATTCAGGGGATTGAAAGTTCCCTGAAGTATTTAATGTAACCTCCTCCCTGACAGTATTAAAATAAACATTTAAAAAAGAAATAAAGAAATAACTTCTTAATCTGGCCCTTTTCTATCTGTTCAAATTCATCTTTTGATCACTCTTTTCCATTCAGTTCTACCCTATCTCTCCCATAGTACAAAATTGCCAAAATAAAATCCTAGATTATACCATGTTTCTCAGAACTGCAAAATATACTTCCTTCTGCTCACAGTAACTCTTCTCCTGTTTACCTGATTAGATTCTATTTGTTCTTCAAGACCCAGCTTCAGCGATACTGCCTTAGGGAAAATCTTCCCAGACCCTTTAATTCAGATAAGGTGTTTATTTTCTTTTTAGTCACAAAGCCTAGATTGTCCATGAAAGAAAAGTGTCTATCATGCACATAGTTTATTAAGCTTATCTCTCTAGCACATTAGTTTTAGGCTTCTTTATTGTAGGCAAACAAATATTTCCTGAGAATAAAAATGAGTAAAGGGCAATAATTCTAATTCTAAAACAAAAATTATATACATGGAAGATTAATGAAACATTTTTAATGTCAAGGTCAATCAATAAGACAACCAATTAATATTACTGGCCAATTACTGTGGCCAGTAATAAAGTTACTAAAATATCTGTCTAAAATATTTTATGTTAAGAAATATTTTTATATCTTCTTCATTCTTATTATAATATATTAATTCTAAAATTATCTGTTAGTCACATATTTGTATATTGTCTATTAGTCCAAATTTATAAGCATTCAGACTGAACTCAATTTGGAATTAAAACATATAGCTAGCCAGGCGTGTAATCCCAGTACTTGAGAAGCTGATACAGGAAGATCACAGGCTCGAGGACAGCCTCAGCAAGTAGTAAGACTCTCATTAACCTAGTGAGACCCTGTTTCCAAATAAGAAATAAAATTGGACTGGGAGTGTAGCTGGAAAACCTCTGGGCTCAATCCCAAGTAAAACACACACGTACACACAAAAATAAATAAATGAGATATATATATATATATATATATATATATATATATATAACTAATATTATAATTTTATTTTCTTACCTAATAAGGATCTGAAACTTCTTTTTAATTTTCATTATGATAATTAGAAACTTTCAATTTAGTAGTTATAAAAAATGTTCTAAATAGCTGGGCATGCCTATAATCTCACTACTTGAGACATGAAACCTTTCTCCTGTATCTTTCTTAAATGACTGATAATTAATTAACCCAGAATCCCTATTTAATGTATATCATTATAGATGTTTTTAATTTCTAAAAATGATTTATTTCTCAGCACATAGAATATTTTATTTTATTTATTTATTTATTTTTTATTTATTTATTTATTTATTTATTTATTTATTTATTTATTGCGGTACTGGGGATTGAACTCAGGGGCATTCTGCCTCCGAGCTACATCCCCAGCCCTATTTTTTATTCTTTATTTTGAAACTGAGTCTCACTAAGTTGCGGAGTGCCTCACTAGGTAGCTGAGGCTGGCCGCGAACCGGATCCTCTCGTCTCAACCTCCCGAATGCTGGGATTACAAGCATTCGCCACAATGCCCACCTTAGCACATAGCATATTTTAAAGAACAAAATTATACACACTTTTCCAAAGTCCGAGTGAGCTTGAAATTCTGTATTATAATTAAAAAAACAAATTAAAACAAGGTCTAGACAATTATTTTTAGAAAAAGGATCAATATTTACTTTCCCAATAAATACTCTTCCTAATTATAACTGCTAACATAATATTCACTGGTATATGTTTTACATTTGTATATCCTAAAAAAGTACAAAGTAGAGAAACAAAAGAACAGAGAAAATGAAAAGAGAAACAGAAAAAAAAAGCAGGTAGGAGCGGAGGACTTTATAGGAAGTGTTAAGTTGTAATACAAACTAAATAAGTATAATTCGTGTGTTCTGTAAGTTATATGATTTATTTACAATATTTACCATTATCTCTGAACATTCATATTATCTTTAATAGTTCATATTATAAAATAGCCTCATCTTAGTTTATCATATGGAGACAAATATATAATGATACATTGGTACTGAACAATTATCATCATTTCTCTCCCTTACTAATATCTTAATTGGTCACTACAGGTGGCGTGTCTTGATGTTTTTTCCGGTATTAACAATGTCAAAATCATGGAGAAAATAAAAACAACAAAAAATGAATTTAACAAATATCTATTGAGTGTCTACTATGTGTTAGCTATAGTTCTGTGTGTTTAGACAAAACAAAACAACATTTATATCTTTAAGGAACTTAACAACAACATAGTAAACAACAAACATAATAAATTATATTATAAAACTGTTATCAGGTGATAAACATTATTAAATAATAAAATAGAATGTAGATCAAGAAAAGGCATAGGGCAAATGGAAGGCAACATTTTACCAAAGGTGCCATATTCCAGGAAAAGAGTTGCTCAGGTAGAAAGGCTACAAGAGCATGTGTGTTTCTGGTGTGGTGATTCAAGAAGCCAGAGAGACTTGAGTGGAGTGAGGGGGAAGGACTTAGGAGAATAAAAAGTGATGGTGGTTCACAATTACAATGTCAGCCACTGTAAGCACCATAGCTTTAATGCTTAGTGGAATGGGCAGCCAGAGGAGAGTTTGTTGCTACTGTTGTTGGTGGTGATGATGATTTTGAGACAAGGTCTTGCTGTGCTATCCAGGATGGCCTCAGAATTTTGGACTCAAATTATCCTCTTGGCTAAGCCTCCTGAGTATCTCAACTAGCTCAAAGCAGGGTTTTGAATAAGAGTAACAAAATCTGACTCATGTTTTAAAAGAATTACTGTTTATAGTGATTAGTTGGGCAGAAACCATAGAAATACATGGAGTTGAGAATGAGGTTGAGAAGTTACTGCAATAATTTAGTTGGCAAGTCATGGTGACTCAGGTTAGGCTGATAGGAGAGAATTAGAAATAGGTTGAATTGTAGATAAATTTTAAATTTTTATCTGATAGAATTTTCTAATGATTTGGATATAGGGAATGATGGAAATGAAGGAGTCAAAAATGAGCAACTGGAAGAATGGATTTGCCATCAACTGAATTGTTAAAACTGGGAAAATGACTTGAAGGATGAAAATATTGGTTATTTTAAAGTGTCTTTTGTGAGGATGAAAATTATTATTTTAATTTGAAGTATCCCTTATACATCGAAGTGGAAACATAAAAGGAGCAGTTGAATATATTGATCTAGATTATGTGGGAGAAGTCTAGGCTAGAGCCATAAGTTAGTAAATTATTCACACACACACACAAACACACACACACACAAAATCATAAGAATGGATGAGAGCGCCAAAATTGTGAGTGTAGTCAAAGAAGTAAATAGGAAAAAAGAACAAGTCTTGGAATGATTCACTATTAAGAGCTTATTCAGGAATAAGCCAGCAAAGGCTGAGAAATAGGGAATTAAGGGAAAAGAATAAAAGACAGAATATGTGGTCTCAGAGGCTAACTAAAGAAAGAACACCGAAGATCCACTGTCAGATGATGCTGATACATGACATCAGACAGGACCTTTGGTTCGAATCATTATTGTTACTAGTGATATTACAGTAAGTGATGTGTCCAAAAGAGTAGAGGTCACGAAAATTATTCTGTATGGTGGTATAACGGTAAAAGTATGCCATTATATTTTGTCAACCTACAGAATATACAGCAGGAAGTGAACCCTAAAACAAGATATGGACTTTTGTTATTAATGTTTTATCAATAAATGTACTTTATTAATGTGAGATGTTAATAGTAAAGAAATTCCAAGATGCATATGGGAAGTGTAATGGATTTGTCTCTTTTTTTTATTTTTATGATGCTGGGGATTGAACCGAGGGCCTCAGGCATGTACCACCAGCTACATCTCAAACCTTGGATTTTAAGCCAAGTAAATTTGTTACCAATTAAAAATTAAATAAAATATTATTTTAGTTATATGAAATTAGAGGGAGATGAGGAGGGTTATTGGAAAGATATAATTGTATAAGACTTGAGGTATACCATCCAAAAAGAAACATACACTTAAGAAATTGTTAGATGATATGATCACTTCTACCATTTAGAGAATATTTATTTTATTAGTTTTCTGTTATAATTCTAGTGCTAAGTATGTCTACTTCCTGCAAACAGGGAGTATATGATACAAATCCCCTATCAAGTAGTCTTGAAATATATCTAGGCATTTATATCCTTTAAATGAGACTGATAAACCAAGCATGGTGTTGCATACCTGTAATCCTAGTACTGAGAGGCTGAAACAGGAAGATGGCAGGTTCCAGCCCAGCCTCAGCAATTTATTGAGAACCTGTGTCAAAAAATAAAAATAATTGTGTTCTTCTTTATTGTTGAGTAGAATTCCATTATGTGTATATCCCATAAATTTGTAATCCATTCCTCAGTTGATGGACACCTAGGTTGGCTCCATAACTTGGCTATTGATGATTGTGCTGCTATAAGCATGGATATGCATATAGCACTATAATACTCTGATTTCAGTCCCTTTGGAAAGATACCCAAGAGTGGTATACTGGATCATATGGTAGATCTATT
>PVLC010011122.1:0-48149 GCA_004027655.1 Graphiurus murinus
GCTTGTAATCCCAGCATTCGGGAGGCTGAGACCGGAGGATCCGGGTTCGCGGCCAGCCTCAGCTACCTAGTGAGGCACTCTGCAACTTAGTGAGACTCGGTTTCAAAATAAAGAGTAAAAAATAGGGCTGGGGGTGTAGCTCGAAGGTAGAACGCCTCTGAGTTCAATCCCCAGTACCGCAAAAAAAAAAAAAAAAAAAGAATACACCTTTGTGATATTGAGACTGCAGCCAAATTCTGGACTGCTTAGCTATCACAATTGTGATGTCAGTGCTTGCGAGTGCCCCTGGGGACTGGTCACAGAATTTGTGAATAGAAAATGAAAGAAGCTAGTTCAGGGGGAAGGAGCAGGGTATGTGCAGATTTGGAAGAATCTACTAGGTTCATGCACATTCAAATGTCCAGTCACAAGCACAATAGTGACTTGAACCCACAACTTGAAACCTGTTGCCCCCGCTGTGTGGGAATCCCTCTGCATATTCACAACTGGTATATTCTAAAATTCCCTAAAAGTTTCTTTAGAATCAAATTTGAGATTATATTAGATGAGTTCACTAAGAGAAAAAGAATTATACTATGAGCACTTTGTCTATACTACCATTTTTTAAAACTTATACATATATTTAGTTTGGAACCCATTATAATTTACTGGCCTTCGAACAAGATTGTTTTGTGTTCTCTAATATGTGTGTGCATCTCCATGTGATTCCATCTCTGTCTTTTTCTGTTGTCTGTTATATAAGATCTTACTGCTGTCTTCACCGTGATCACACTTCCACAGTAAAAAAAAAAAAAAAAAGATATATTTCAGGTATTTGAGATGAAGGAGGTTGCGTGAGTTTAACCTTCCTTGGTATCCTTGTGAGCTTTCTGTATTTAATACTTGTTTTATCTGAAGCCTGTGGAGGTTCTAAACTATTAGAAGACACACTTTCTGAGAACTACCTTTCTAGTAGCCTGAAGATATATCATTGATGTTGGGCAACAAAGTTATTCTCTGTAATCCTCTTGATGTTGTAAATGAAAAAGAAGACGGAGCTAGCTCCATCTGAACTTTGGGCAAACCATTTGCTCAAAAGGATCATCAAAGGACTGGGCCCTGCCAAAATAATATTTAAAAAAAAAAATCTGGCAGAAAGGAAAAACATTGAGGAGCACACACAAAAATAAAATTGGTGCAAATTAACTCCACTGTGATTGGTGAGCAGTACAAAACAAACTCCCACCACAGCCCAGAAAGGAGAGCCACACAAGACAGACATTGAAGTTGTAGCCTCCCAGTAGCCATCTTTTAACAGCTTTCTTTCTTCAGTGCTTTCACCTAAAAAAAGAAGAGAAGAAAGAAAAAAGGGAAAAAAGAAGAGAAGGAAAGAGAAAAGAAAAAACGTACCCATTGTTATGCCCCCTATTCATCCTTCATTCAAAGTCATTCACTATGCATTAATTACCAGTCTCTTCTGTGCGAGCTCCCCTACACACACACACACACACACACACACACACACACACACACACACACACACACATCTTGTTTTCTGAGGCACACTCCCATGCCTCTGCTATTTTTATGCAGAGCCTGCTGAAATTTTCATCCGAATACTTTGAGATCCCCCTAATTTTTGCATGCTATAATTGTTCATATGAGGGGGAAAAAAAGACAAAAGAATGATTTCATGCTTCCAGGACAGTTGTTTGCATCTCTTTTCATTTTTCTTTCCAGCTGTGACTGGCAGCAAAAGGTTCTTTAACAGGTGTCCTGCCTGCCCTATGGTAATTTTCAACTTTCCTTCACTTTCTTTCATGTCTGTCACATTTAAAGAGACATTTTTTTTTTAACCCCTGTTGCCTGGTGCTGTTCCCCCCCCCCTTTTCTTATATCAATCTAATATCTGGGTTTTTTCCCCTTAATACACTGCTCTCCTTAGGAGCTCTTTAAGAAGAAAAGGGATGGAGTTGAGATTTCAAACACCTCACCTAGACATTTTAGCTATATAGTAATTGTATCTCTGGTGCCCACTTTACTTTTACTTCTATGGGTTTGATCACTTGGAAATTTGCAAGAACTACAATGTTGGTTACTAGAGAATTAACACATAGTTCCTCTATGCCAAGCCTCAGCTTTGATTTGTCTAATACTATTTAAATGTCAGAATGAGATCAATGGGGCTGATTCTACAACCAAACTCTAATAATTAAAACTTAATTAGGAAACATATGAATCAATTTGGATATCCACGAAAATTCGTGTTGTCCCAAATGGGAGATGTTAATGTTTTAAGGAAGCTCCAAAGAAAAAGAATTAAAATGTCTTGCATGTTTGGATATACATAGAGAATTGTATACACTTACAAGAATGCAACTGGTTCAAGAAAATTGTAAAAATGACTGAAAACCACATCAGGGACATAGAATGCTAGATGTGGAAGATTATTCCAGCTGTTCTCCCCTGCCCAGATCCAGTTGAGGAAACTGAGGCCCTGAAAAATAGTGACTTGCCCGAAGTCACGCAGGACTATTGAGAGATCCTGTCTTATTATGCCAATCACAGCCTCTTCCCCATAACACACCTGTTGTGGATAAAAGTTCTCCGGTCTTGGTGGACATCTCAGCTGCACAGGCATCGTGCGTGCATGGGGTATCCCTGGTATCATCACGGGCTGTGGCGTCCTAAGGATGCCATCAAGTTTCCAATGTTGCTTAAAATGCCTGAAATAGAGGAGATGCTTTAAAAACCATTCTTGCTATTGTGAGTATTGTTACTGTTCTTATTGGTGAGAGTCCCCTTCTTACACTAGACCCAGTAAAAACCAGCATGCTCCTTCATGGATGTGTGCAGCTTCTATTCTGAAAACCATTTGCAGTGCATAGATATTCAGATAACAGATCATATACAGAAAGTCAATAGAATAGCTATTTCACAAGATTAACTAGGGTCTAATTGGTAGAGCAAATTAGAAAATAGGAATTTTGATAATAGGGGCTCAGAGTTGCAAAGACCTCATAGATTATCCAAGTTCATCAGCCCTCCCATTGATAGAACTCTTCCAACCCTTACATTATTAGATTTCTTACATTAAACAGTACAGTGTACCACAAAATAGACTTAACAACCATTTCAAAGAAAATACAGTCTATGAACAATAGCCCCTGCTTAAGAATTGCTTATTCTGTCAAGAACTATATATCAGATGCTTTATATAACTATTTCTAATGCTTACAAACAATTTTGCAGGGTAAATATTCACATTAACTCCATTGTAGTAGACTGCTAAACAGAGGCTCTGTGGGATGTGCTGCCAAATGTGTAAGAGGCAGAAAGTGGCAGAACCTGGATTCCAACCAGCTTTAAAGTACAAATTCATCTCCTCCCTCCATGCTTTGCACCCAGATTCTTCAATCAAGTCCATAATTCTAAACTAATGTGTCATGTCCCTTGTCCTCCTCTCTTTCTAAGAAGTATTTCTTATCCTCTATTCACCAAAGCACATGCTCATTCACTGTAATAATGTGCCCCACTTTCAACTTGGACCATGGCGAGTTGTAGGTACAGGAATCTAAGCTTTAATTAGAAGGGAAATAAACTTCTTGACTTAATACAGGTGAAATGTCACTTGATGTATATAGTGGCCTGGAAGTGAGTTTAGTTTAACCACATGAACATTTGCATAGGACCCATCCCCAGGAGATGTCTGAGTTCAGGTACAGCTTCTGTGGCTGGGCAGGGTCCCCACTTCTCAGAGTGCCAGTTTCCTCACTGGTCAGGTGACATCATCAGTACCTGCACTGCCTTGCAAATAGAGGGGAGGCAGTGTGGTCCCCCATATAAGCATGGTTAGTTAACTACAATGTATAATACAAAATTTTATAATTAATAATAATTCATGCATAAAACTCTATAGCTTATGAAAGGTTTCCATTAAATTTGAAAAATGAATCATATCTTAGAGTAATGACCAAATAAATAAATAAGAATTTCCTGGCTCTGAAGTGGAATCAAACTACCACTATCAATTTTTGATTTCTTAAAAAAAGGGAAATCTAAAGGCACCTTTTACCTTATTTTGTTTTGTTTTGAAATATAAACTTTAATTATTATTATTATTTCTTTTTTTTAGTGCTGGAGATCAAACCCAGGGCCTTGTGGATGTTCAGCAAGGATTCTACTACTGAGCTACATCCCAGCTCTCTTAATCTTTAATTATTAGAATTGGGGGGAGGGAATGACTCAAACAATTATGACTCCATTTGAAGTGTAATTCCATTCTTTGATTTCTAGGCACTTAAGACCAATCTCTCCTCTTTTCTCTTTCTCTCTCTCTCTCTCTCTCTCTCTCTCTCTCTCTCTCTCTCTCTCTCTCTCTTCAGGAAAGTAACCAATAAAATATAAAGGGTAAACCAAATATGGGGATCATAGCCTCCTCTGGGTAAGGACTTTGAGATAGAAACTAGTCTGGCTCCCCCAGATCACTCATGAGGGAGCAGAGAAAGTGATGGCCCAAGTTCACCCAGCTCCTGAACCTGGAGCAGGGGCTCAGAGGCTGCTCCTTCTAACACAAGCTCCGGGGATCTTTTCACTGCACTGAGGTCTTTGTTCCTTCTGATCAAGGACACCTGGAGGGCCTATGGTTCACTTTGTTATGCCTGTAAACTCCTAGTAAAAATGTTTGTCTTCAATTTTACACATCCTTTAGGATATCGCTGCCCTAGAAGCCCCCAGGCAGCTCAGGACAGAGGGAAGAGAAGTGTGTGTGTGTGTGTGTGTGTGTGTGTGTGTGTGTGTGTGTGTGTGTGTGTGTGTGTTTGAGGGGCATGGAGGCCTGGAAAGGCAGAGCATGGAGAGATTTCTAAGGAAAACTAAAAGCTAAAATATTTCTCTACCCAATGTTGAGGGCATTATTTAACACAGTCTCAATTGATAGCTACATCTCTTTATCAAACAATAAAATGACTAAAGCTTATGATAAAAAAAAAAAACAGAACTCCCATCAGTGTCCAGCCCCTCGCCCCTTCAGAGCGCACTGATGTCCACAGAGGATTCCTTTTCATTATAATGTTCCCCAACCCACAATTTAAACATCGAATTACTACTGCTGTTCAGGCATGGCACTATTTAGTCATTTATATAACTGTACAGAACATATTGCTTTTATGGTTTAAGTATCACTTTAAAAAAAAAGGGATTCATTATGATTATCTCTAAGAATGTCTGAATCTTCAACAACAACAACAACAACCAATCTCTTTCAGGAAGCATCGAAGGAACCAGGAGGACATATACATATAACCATACAACATTCGTAATTAGCAGCCACAAAATGTAAATAAAGACAAATGCAAAAATCTTATTGTAAGTATTAACTATTAGTGTATATTGGTTTTTTAGCACACGATACATTATAGTAAAAACTGCCATTTCTCTGTATTTTTTAACACTGAAATTAGCTAAGTTATAAGCCTCCTTTCCAACATCTACATTTTTAACTTCAGCATTTTTTTTTTAATCTTGTGTGTCTTAGTTCAGCATTTGTCATTCTTACATAGGAAATCAGTTTGGTGTGCCATTGCCAGGAAATTTTTGTTTTTCTTGAACCTAGCATGTCTATATTGTTACCTGGAACTCTCTTCTTTAACAGATACTTGGAGAGACATTTATTGATGATTTCTGATGGCCCTTTTAGTATCCTAGACAGGTAAAGAACAGTCTTCTGTCAACTGCTGTTTACTTCCTAAAAAGGTCTTCTTACTTCCTCTTCATAAGAGAATTTTTATTTGTCAAGGCTTATTAAGCTCTTAAGGGAAATATAACCAACCATTAATGTCAGTTTTCTGTAAAAATATTAGTTTCTAATATTGTGTTTTTCAGGTTACTCAGTAATGGTAAAGAAGGCCATTTTCCCAGATGTACTTAAATTTACAAAGTGCTAATAAAATGCACTTTTATTAAAACTTATTAGACTATAGAGCAAAAATTATTCCCACATAGACAGTGGAATCCAGCCCAAACTCCCAATAAATGCCATCTGGGGTGCTTTCAACTGCTTGTTTTGTGGAAAGCAATAACTTCCCTTCTTATAATTCTTCTACCCCAATATCCAGGTATTCTATCCTTCTTGCCACTTTGTTTTTGTTGTTGTTAGAGACAAATTTTATTTTATTTTTAATTGGTGCATTGTAATCATACCTCATAATGAAGTTCAGAGTGATAGAGACATCCATGCACACAACACTTGGTGAGTCTCCACCCCCCCAAGCCCTCCTAGCTCACTCCCTCCCCTCCCCATACATGGTACTGAGATTGGCATTGGTAATTTCATATATGTACATCATCTCAATCGGAGACATTTGATGAAGGAAACACTCCTGCCACTTTTAGCATATTCACAAATACTGCACTAAAGCGCTAAAATCATTATCTGCTAGTCTACGCGTGGAGCAGGAAGTTAGCAATAAAAGGAATTAAAATTTTACAGTAAATATGATAATTATCTTAATATTAAGAATTATCCAAAAAGACTTAATGTTACTAGTGATTTCCTAATCATCTACCTTGGATGGTTAATTCACATGTTTTATGTATGTTATCTATGTCTTGTGGCTTAAATATACAAAGTGATAATATAAAAAAGCATTAGGAAAATTCTCTGTGGATTTGTTTTCATGATCAAAAGTCAACTGCAGTATTGTCCAAATGCTTTGTACTTGAAACTGGACAAGTCTCAGAAGCATTAAAGCAAAAAGTAAGCCATAAATAATAGTCGTCATCTATTGAAGATCTACCTGTATCCTATGTGAAGCTAGGTGCTCCATGCATTTCAGAGTCTGCCAAGCTGCCAGGGTTGACATTATTAACCTTACTTCACAGAGTTAAAGACATTAAATAATTCATTCACAATCTAGCTAGTAATTGGCAAAGCCATCTTTTAGACTCAAGCCTGTTTTCTTTTATAAATAGGAATGAAACAATTAATATAATAGATAAAACTGTTTAGTGCATCTGGAAAAAATGTGGGTGTTATGGCAAATACACTTAATAGTCTGCTTTTGAGCATGTAATTTTTTTTTTAATGAAGGGGAAGAACTATCTTTTTATTTTCAATTTTCATCCTTTATTTCCATCCTCTCCATAGTTTCTGAAAGTAGAACTAATTTTTACATATATTTATATGCTAGTATCTGGCACATAACAAGCAAATTTGGAACCCATGGATTCTCATAACAGCCATGCCATGAATCCTGAACTGGCTCTAAATATAATCCAGGAACATTGCTATACTACTCCCTATAATATTGCTAAAAATTTAAACATAACATTTCTCAACATAAGTGTCGAGAAATAAATTAAAATTAATTTTTAAAAAAATGTCCTCCCAGTGTCGAAGAGGCTGAAAGAATGAACCTGATCTCTTCCTTTGGTTATCAATTCTGTCTCCTTCAGCAACACAGTGCAACACTGTCAGACTCCTAGATCTTCAGGAGGCCACTCAATGATACCCAAGAGCGATATTGTTGGGTCATATTTGTGCCTGAGGCACAGTAGGATGTTGAATTTAATTAGATACCTCTTCTAGCAATTTGGATAACGAATATACCATAGCCATTCAGCAAGGCTATGGCTTCTGGCTTGAAAAGTAAATTTGCTCCAACATCTGTGGCAATTCTCCCCTCTGAGAAGAATGGACAAAGGTGGCTGACGTGTAACCTTTTAACCTCTCAGGCACTTCCATACCTGGGGCATTTTACTCAGAAATGTGCAGCTACAGGGCTTGTTTGCACTCTCCTCTGTAATTCTGTTGTTTATTTTGCCCACACTGCTGTATTTGCACTGAACACAGCTAAACTCCACTGGCATCTTGTCGGACATGTAAACAGCATCTGGGAGAGAAATCCTCAAGAGTGCTGCCTGATGTGTAGACCCCAAGTGGGAGTACTACTTTTTGTTGTTATTCAGCGGACCCTGATTTAACAAAAACACATCTAAAAGGTGAATATGCATGCTTTCTTTTTCCAAGCCCTGTTTTTGTGCTTTCTTTCCCATTAGAGATAGTTGTATGTCCAGACACTACTTTGTCACTGAAGATGGCCAGGTGGAGGCTGGCCAGGAAGCTGGAGAAGGGATTTTTACTTTGAGTTAGAGGTTGCAGTTAAAGACCCTTTTTAATCCTGAAAGTCCATAATTCTATGGGGAGGGGTAGAAGGGCAAATATTTATGCATTTAAAAAATTCTAACACGAATTGGGCAACAAAATAGCATGAATTTTCATAGAATATAGCATTTTTTGCAAGCAAATCTTTTACTAGTAGTGCTAATTAGTAGCTTAAACACTGTTTCTGCCATTGACTTGAGTTTTTATGTTCTGTTAAAGGGCTACCATGGACTTTTAACACAGTCAGATTTTAGATCAAGGCTGAATAGTTTTCACGTATATCTAATTGTTCAGTCATGTCTCAATTCCTGGCTTGTATTTATGATTTATCCTTCTGTTCATGCCTATTACAACCCTCCACTCACATGACCTTAAGGCTCCCCTAAAAACAAAACCCATTTCCTCAAAGGTTCTGCGCTGCTAGATGGAACACTCCCCTGGAACTTGACTTCTCCATTTCATCCAACTGGGATGAGATTTGAGATTTGCCTATCTCAGTGAAAATCAAAAGCAGGGGAACCTGTTAAGGTTGCTAAAATTTAGTTCTTCCCATGATATTTAGTCTTGCACATTCTACAAAGCAGAGGAGAATAATATAGCTGACCTGAAAGCCAAGGTCCCTAACTTGCTGGGTGGTTTTGGATAAGGAACCTCATCTCTCCCAGCCTTGGTTTTCTTGTTCCTTGAGGGAGAAAATAGAATAAGACTGACCTCTCAGGTCCCTTCTGAGGTTCCTTCTGATGTTCTCCGGTTCTAACAGTCTCCTGCCCAGGAGAAAGCATATCTCATCCTTCCTCTGCTGTGTCTTCGTCTCAGCAAACATTGAGCTTGCTGGCCTCTGATGCTTTTCTGCACCTTTTTCAAAGTATAGTAGGAATAGGCAGGTGCAGTCTGCTATCCCAGATCACTCATGGGAAGTGAGCAGGGAGCAGCTTGGCCTACCCAGTCTCTGTGGGTGAGAAAGTAAGCTGGGGCCTCTGCTAGTCTTCAAGGGTGGCAAATGTGCCAATTCTCCATTCTTGGGCCAGACCACCTTCATCATGCAAGACCACCACCATTACCACCATCATCAGGAAAACTTATACCCCTCTATTCTTCCATCTCAAAAGTAGTCAGAGGAAAGTATCTCCACTAGAGTAGGCACATGAGGCAACCACTGTGCAACCTGTTTAATAGACATTATCTCATTTGATGCCACAGTACCCTTGAGAAATTGGTAGTTGCTGTTATTCTCACTGTACAGGAAGACACTAAGATCCTTCCACAATTATGTAACCAAGCCACTTCCCGTGGCAGGACCATCTGATTCTCAATCTCTTGTCCCTTCCAATTTATGGCCATCCTCTGCCTGGTCAGTTTGTGAAGTGAGCATTTCAAAAATTTCATCACTAATATTATTTTATTTTTATGAAGGAATTTCAAAGGATTCAGAAGGATAAAAATGTCTAGACAAGTATTTAAGACTTGGATTCCAAGATGGCAGCGCGGCTTTCATCAGCCCTAACCTGTGCTTCGAAACATTTTTAGGAGCCAGTTGCTCATTTAATTCTCTTCCTCTGAAAGAGCTACTGGCCATCTATTTTCAAATGAAATAAATCTAATTTCATCTTGAGAATTCTTTGGAACATTCATAACATTCGTTGAGATAACTGGTGACATCCTGGAGTGTCACAAAACCAAGGTTGGGAATCAGTGCTCTAAGGACTGAAGAAGCAAATTAATTTTCTCTCAGGTTTTTCTTCAGATAGTTTGATGTATGTAAACTCAACTTTCTAAGGCTTTCATTGAATGTTTTGACTTCCTTCTTCTTGTTAACCTTTCTCTTCTTTTGTATTTATTGTGTATAGACAATGACAAAGCTCACTAATGTGCTTCTTAACCTAATTAGCTTTCTTCCAATGAAACAAACCTCCCCCCTCCATTGCAGGATGTGTGGGTTTTTAGAGCCAGGAAGAAGCTTATGACCTTCTGCACTGCTCCGCTGTGAGGCTGAGCGTAGGTGAGTCATAAAACACTTACCGAGGTACAGGGAAAAACAGCTCAGCAAGACAGTGCCCTGTCTTAATAATAGGAAAAATATATTTTCAAAGAGTTGTGCTAGGCTTCTTTTGAAGACTCTGCTCATGGTTTTCAAGGTATGTGACCTGACCTGATTGGATTCTAGAATAAGCAGAGCTTCCGCAGAGGGAGCCTGCATGCTCTCATCATGATGTGTTTATAGGCAAAGCCCAAACAGCTCTGGGGAACATGAAACATAAGTGTCTGGTTCAGGATGGCCCACTTAAAGGATAAATCTCAGAAAATGTAATGACCAAGAGTGACCTTGAAACCTGCCATCTATCTGTCTGTTTACCAGTCAATGACCCTTTTTTTGTTTATAGACAGCCTTCTCAATGACTTCTGGTTCTTCTCAGTGACATTATGTTTGTTCGGTATCTGAATATTCATTCATTCACTCAATTGGCACTGAATAGGCACTGCTACAAATATCACACTTTTGCACAAAGTACTTACTTTTCCATTCATCAGCTCTGCTACTTTGGAGAAGTTCTTTAACTACTTTGAACTTCAGTTTCCTCATCTGTTAAAATATGGAACTGGACGGGATTATCAACAAACCCCTAACCTCATAGCAGGGATATCAAGGTCAATACAATATTCATTCCAAGTTAAGAAACAAATATAATGTTTCTCAGCTCTTGATAACCAACTTATTCTTTGGCGAGTTGCTTTATTTGTATTAACAAATACAAATAAAGTGAGTAGCTTTATTTGTATTAACTGGCAACCTAACCAACTGGCCTGATGCAGATTCGACCATGAAAGTTTTGCCAATAAAGGAGTTAAAGCATCCAAAGCCCATAAGACAAACTTGATTTGAAGATCCTTTTAGTTTGATTTGTTTGTTTCTTAAGGATTCCTAGAATGGAGCTCACTGCTTAGAAGGAGCTTATTTGCGAATTGGTATTTTATACTTCCAACTCCTCAGTAATAGAATCAGACGGGTGGCTGGACTAGAAACAGATGCTGGCAGAGTTGGCTACATGTCCCCAGGGTTCACTCTCCTGCTTTTGTGTTTGGTTATAGAAGACTCTGCTTTAGACAAGCACTTGACTGCCCACAGAGGGTTGGCATTTACCAGACTCTCTTACCACTAGGTATGTCCATGGGGCTGCATCTGAGCCAACAGGATGGGATCTGGAGCCATGAGTACCTCTTCTAGGTCATCTCCTGAATGATTGCCCTACTGGCCAGGCATTTTCCTTCTCATCCTTCCTGCTGCCTGGCTGGTAGTGACAGCCAGAACAACCTTGGGAACAGGTACTGAGGATGCCAGAGCTGACCACCAGGAGACAGAGTGATACACTTCTGTCTTACTTGTGTCATTATTTATTACAGACTCTTTGTTACAACAGATTAGTCTATAATCGAACATACTCTTAGTTCTAGACTGAAAAGCAAACAGTTTTAGGAGATAAAATATTTTAAAAATTAGATATTTTTTTTAAAAATGGCATGTATAGAGGAAGGTAAAGGGATGATAGGTAATATTGCCTTTCAAGTATATTGCAAAGTAAGGGAGTGAGTCGTCAGAACAATTAGACAAAAATGGCAAAGCCCACTTAAGGATCTCTTTAAAGTTAGGGGTGGCTCTTAGGTCAGCTGAGCCTTACAATGCAGAGAAGGTGGACTTGTGGTAGTCAGAGGGAATCTGTGATCATTTGGTTATCTATCTTTCCCCTCCCCTTCCTTCCTTCCTTCCTTCCTTCCTTCCTTCCTTCCTTCCTTCCTTCCTTCTTCCTTTCTTCTTTCCTTCCTTCCTTCTTTCCTTATACTGGGAATTGAACCTAGGGAAGTTTTACCTCTGAGCTACACCCCCAGCCCTATTTTATTTTTAATTTTGAAACAAGATCTCACTAAGTTGCTGAGAGTCTTGCTAAGTTGCTGAGGCTGACCTTGAACCTGCGATCCTTCTGTCTCAGCCTCCCAAGTACTGAGTTTACAGGTGTAGGTCATCCTGCCAGGCTTTGGTTATCATATTCTTATGTCCATACAGGGAGCTTTGCAGTCAGATGCATTTGGGCTCAAACTGTAGCTTCACCAGCAGCTAGTTATGATGTTGGGCAACCGAGCTTCAGTTTCCTTGTCAATAAAAAGGGAATAATGGTAGATGTTTTCTCACAGTGTGATTATAAAAATCAAAGTAATCTCTTAAGTGCAAGTGTGTTTGGTACATAGTAGGCTCTTCTTGAATAAGGAACCATAGAGTGGCAGCATTGCTTCTATTGATTCTACTGCAGCCTGCTGGTATTTTACTTTTGGAGTGAACTGAATCAGCCTGTCTCTGGTCTTTCTGCAGAATGCTGAGCTAGATCAAGGCCTACTGTAAGCTCCTAACTCCATTTCCAACCCAGGCAGACAGAAAAAGCAGGTTCGTGACCTTCTGGAATTTGGTTGCCCAGAGGTGAGCATGCTTTTGCAGGCATTTAGTAAGAGCTTGGGTTACTAGGGAGTCTACTTGCAATTTAGAACTTGGTAAAATTACCTGAGCAGGTCAAGTTCCTACTGCAGTCTCATTTGCAAATACAGAGTCCCAGTCTCGGTGCCCATTACCTACTTCTTTAAGAATTATTTTTTGAATAATACTTACATGCCTCTGCTGACGCCTGCCTCAAAGGGCCCCCATCTTTTTGATATACTTTGCTTCTGCATATTATGGTGTTCTCATTTGCAAATGGAAGAATTTTAAGCATATATCACAGAGCATCTGAATCCTCTGATGCACTTTCTAGTTACCCTTGAAATATTTTGTGCTGGTTAAAGGGCCTGGTTACAAGGTTTCTTTAGCATCAGAACCTGCTTTGTGCTGCTGTCCAAAATTTTTACTGGAATAATCTCTTTGGAAATCCAAACTGGGCAACTGAAACACAGGACTGTGCTTCCCAAATTGTCCAATTTGACCAAAGGTATCCCTCTCACCACCCACACTCAAACCCCAACTAAGTCAAATAAAAAAGCTAAACAGTTGTAAAAACATCATGGTCTGTGTGTCCAAAGTTCTAAATTGTTGGTTGCAAGAGTTTTCACATTAAAAAAATCTGCATTATGTTTAAAATCCTTAGATGGTGATATTTATTCCAACTGAATTTATGCCAGTTTTACCCTTTAGTATAAAGCAAAGATTCTTTATTACATGTATCCCAAGAGTCAGGCCAAGCACAGGGCTCAGGGATTTATATTTGCTAATCCTTAAGGTTCGATGACAATTATCCCTATTTTAAAAGCAAAATAACTAAGGCCTCAGGCACACAATCACACAGAGTGGCTGAATAAGGAGTCAGACTTAGACATGTTGGTCTTGAAACTCCCACCATCCCTAATATTTCTTACTGCCCCTCAGCATGAGGGGTTTATTAGAATTAGATTGTTCCCCCTTGTTATAAAACTGACACCCATATCCCAGAATTAACTTAAGTGGAGACCAATCATGATTTCCCTTTGTCTAACTGAAACTTCATGTCCTTGATAGATAAAATTATCTCTGGGCAAATATAGAAGATATTTTGTAAATGAAGTGTATTTTTTCTATTCATTCTTTTTATTTAAAAAAAATTAACGGATACATTGGGGGAAATGTTCAATGGAATTTAGTACAAGTTCAGATTATTTAAAAGGTATTGTGTCTTTCCGAACATAGTGGCACATGCCTGTAACCCCAGTACTTAGGAGGCTAAGACATGAGGATTGCAGATTTGAGGTCAGCCTCAGCAACTTAATGAGACCATGTTTAAAAATAAAAAATAAAATAGGGCTGGGAGTGTAGCTCAGAGATAGAATGCCTCTGAATTCAATTCTCAGTATCAAAAAAATATATATCTTATTTTAATGTGCATATCCCAAATGTGTAAAAGGTGTCAGTTCCCCTGATGAATGGCAGGTAGAGGGCTTGGTCTGTCACATGAATTATTCTTCTTTTCTATACCCCAGAGATCTCAACTCACTGAAAACAATACATCTTCAGAGAAAGAACCCTAGGAATGACTCTAAAGAAATCTTTTTTTGTCCCATATTTCCAGAACCAGGAAGTCCCATTTCCCTGTGCCCGGGGAGCACCCGAGCACCCCTCATTCAAATATCATGCCCCTCCTCATGGCCATTTGGCAAACAGTGTGTAATTTGGAGCAATTGCTTTGCTGATGTCTCTTATCCTCCCTTCTCACCCTTCCCTAAGTTCCCATCTCCTTCTGCAGATGAAGCAATAAGACAAAACGGCCTGGAAGCCACACTCAGCCACCATAACCAGGAGAGTGAGTCTCACTTGAGCAGACCAAAGGAGACACTTGCAGATCTCCGATCTGGTGACCCCTGACACTATATCCTAGCAACTGAGCAGTGTGTGAAGGAGCTTAGGAGGGCATTTGAGATTAAAAAAAAAAAAAAAAAAGTATCCTACACCTTTGGGAGAAAATTCCTTCTTGGAGGACACCTTTACAGTTATTTGTAAACAGACCAAATATTCTATGTGCATATATGTATGAATCACTATGACTCTCCATATTATATGCAACTATAAAGCACCAATAAAAAATTTAATAAAAACTATTATTTATATGAATTTTGTAATTTTTAAAGCAGTTAAAGTCTATAACATCTTTAGTAGATAAAGAGAAATTAAAGATTTGGGAACTGATTGCCAATACTATAAAGAAATACATCTAGTAAAAACAACATTGTTACAGTCATATACAGATAAAATGAAGTCTCTAGCTACCTTATCTGAATATAAATTACTAGCACATATACCAGATGGTCATCACTTTTAATATTGCTAATTGTTTGATTTGTAAAGCTTTGTGTGCTTGCAGTACCTTTCCATAACACTATTTATTGAAGGTGTAGGAATTTCCCACACTCTGGGCCCGTCCTTACTACTTTGCTTAGGTTATATCATCAGATTCCTCTCAACTGCATGGAAGAGACATCCTTCCATATCACAGATGGAAAAGCTTTCTCAAGATTATAAAGTCAGCAGCTGGCACGACTAGGCCTGCCCTCTTTTATTCCTGTGCCCTCTGATACTAATATTCACTATTACCAAATGGCACTGAATGGGATTGGAGCATTTTTAAATAACACTTATTAACAACATCTACAATCTTCTCTCTGTCATAAAAAAAATACTAAGGTGCTGCAGTATCTTTTCACCCCCCCCTCAGGGGCAACCCCACTTTCCTGTTGGTGGTCTTATCTCACTTGTGATAATAGTGAGCAGGACCCACTGGTCCATGGCTTTTTGGAGAAACGCACTAACTGTAGACTTATGTGTCTTCTTTCTATCTAAGAGTAGTTATGGCTTCCACTAAAGTTGAAGCCAGAAACAGGTCAAATAATGCTATGTGCATATATGAATGCATCACTATGAATCTCACTATTACATACAATTATAATGTACCAATAAAAAAAGTTAAAAATCAAATAAAAATCAAGTTGAAGCCAGGAGCTTTGCTCTGAAAGCCCGGAACACAGGGAGGTTCATTCGGCTTTGTGGCAATGGAGAGGCTTGTTGGAACAAGTGGGATGTGAAGACTAGGAAATACCATTTGTAAACAAGAAAACATGCCCCTGATCCTTATGCATGAAGATCTATAGACAATCAACTATCAATTATTTGATCTAAATATTATTTGATTTAAATATTGTTCCATTTAAACAAGAGATTGTTGCAATGGACAATTTGTGGGTTTTTATGCTTCTTTATAAAGCACAATCTAGTTTGAGCTGGTTTGGAAGCATAGGAGCCAAATGTCAACATTCTGACCCTCAATCCTGTCCCCCAGCTAGGCTCGTCAGCATGAGGAACAGACTGCCTCCTGCCTCCACCCTCCGGCCTCAACAAACTGTAGTCACGTTCTTCACCATGGTGTCCATGGGCTCCAGCTCCACACCATTGGCTTTTTTATCTTGTGTCTTAGATCTAGTCTTCCAATTGTCACCAGAGTCACCATCCCTTGAATTGTGTCACACTTCTTCCTCCAACCCTCTTTGGATCCTCACCATTCATGAAATAAAGTCTATTCCTCTTTTTTGTGAAGTAGGAACATGCCACAAATTAGTGTCTAAGTCCCTTAACATTATACTCCTCTGCAATCCTGACATCCCCAGTCCTTCACCAGGCAGACCTAGGAACTCTCTTCCTCATCCTGTTCTGAATAATAGAACCCCATTCATTCTTAAAGAGAAATAGAAAATCATTAACCGAGGACAGTCTATTAAAATGAGACTCTCATCCAGGCCACACCTGTGATCCCAGTACTTGGGAGGTTGAGACAGGAGGATCATCGATTTGAGTCCCATCTCGGCAACTTAGCAACCTAACGAGACCCTGTTTCAAAATAAAAATAAAAAAGGTTGGGGGTGTAGCTCAGAGGTAGAACACTCCTTAATCCCCAATAAAACACACACACGACTCTCTGCCTAATTGTCTCACAAGACAGGCTGTTCTTCAACGACACCTTTGCTTCCCACTTCCCAAGGACCCCAACAGCATTCACTCCTTACTACACAATATAATGGCATGGTTTTGAAGTTTTACTTATCCTTTTGCCTTATTTTGGCTGGTATTAGAGTGACTTGCTTACTAATCTATCTCCCCAACTAAATGATAAGTGCCTTAGAGACAGGAATCACGTCTTAGTCACTTTACCATGTCCAGAGTTGTGTTTTAATTCCTTATTTTGGCTGTAAAGATTGACAATTTGATGCTTTAGAATTAATAAATACAAAGCTAGGCACGGTGCTGCATGGTTGCAATCCCAGTCCTTGGGAGGCTAAGACAGGAGGATGGCTGCCGGATCGAGGACAACTGCAGCAAGTAGTGAGACTCATAAACCTAGGGAGACTCTGTTTCAAAATAAAAATAAAAAATAGGGCTGGAGGTGTAATTCAGAGGTAGAATGTCCCCAGATTCAATCCCCAGTAATACACAGACACACACACACACACACACACACACACACACACACACACACATATAAAATTAATAAATAAAAAAGTCTTAATTGTAACAGAAAAACTACAGCTAAACATCCAATAAACATTTGCTAATGGGGATGTTGACTGAAGTGTACACTGTCACTTACAGAATGAATTGTTGAGAGTAAGCATTCTTTTTTTGGCAAGGCATGGTGGCACATACCTGTAATCCCAGTATTTGGGAGGTTGAGACAGGAGGATTGAAGATTCGAGGACAGTTTCAGCAAGTAGTGAAACTCTCATCAACTAGTGAGACCTTGTTTCCAAATAAGAAATAAAAATTGGGCTGGGCTCGAAGGTAGAATGCCAAAAAAAAAAAAAGCATTCTTTTTTCTTTCCCAGTTAGGCTAGAGCACAAGCTGGGGGAGACTAAGTAAAACTATCAATTAAGTTCTCTGCCTTTGTTTCTTTAATATTTTTTTAGTGCCAAGTCTAATCCCATAAAAAAGACAATTTCTTGCCTTCAAGAACATAACATTGCTTTTTGCATAGACTGTTTTTAAACGTCAAACAAATACACTTTATTAAGTCAAGTTCTCGCTGACAGATTGAGAAGTTTAAGCTCTGGTGGGTTGAATCTTTGAGTTTCTAGAAGATTGTATAAGTCAGTGTATCCGCATAAATTTTCTAAATGTCATTGCAGATGATAATGAATACTTTAACTTACATGTTTTAGTACTTTACTATTTATAAGGAAATTTCAAAGGTAGCATAGTTTAACCCTCACAGAAAATTAGCTAGGTAGGTTTTAATCTCATTTTTCAGGTAAAAGAAATACATGAGTTTAAATGTCTTGCCAAAGGTCAGGCAGCTGGAGTGTAGGAGAATCCAGTCTGGAACCAGGCCTTTGACTCCAAGCCTAGTGCTCCTAAGGGATCAGGAAGGACAGCAAGGACTGGATCCCAGCTTTACTGGGAAGGTAAACCAGGGGCTGCACAGCCGTGTGGTTGAAACAATGCAATCCCCTTACACGGGTTCAGAGCAGAGCTACAGCCCTGGCGAAGGAGTGGATCATGCACCTGGGGGAAGCACCAGGGCAAGGGAAACGGGACCTAAGGGAAACGGGACTCATTGAACCTTTCAAGCACGATTACTAAGTCATTCAGCAAATATTTATTGAATGTGTACTATGTGCCAGACCTGGACAATCTGCTGGCAAAGACACAGTAAACAGAATTGCAATTCCCAGACTGCTTGCCGTCTGCTGACATGGGTGAGGACGAGGGGCTCTTTAATAGGTTGTTTGTGCCTCGGGCAAACTTTAGGTCTAATGTCCAATTGCAGCTTCTATATGTTCTGCTCTTTCCTTTACTGCTAATTTGAAGTAAAGAAAAAGTAGGGGGCTGTTGAAGTTGCATTAGAGGTTTAGCACTAAACAGGAATTACCAATTATACAGCAGAGAAAAAGACAGCAAATGACAAGAAGCCTCTCTAAGATGCAGGGGTGAAATTACATATTAACTGTGGTCAATTGCTGCTTTTTTCCCTCAAGCACTCTAATATAATCTGCATTCTAAAATATTTATTAAGCAGGTTCTATAATAAGAAATGTGGCACAACAATGAACAGAATATCTGTATCCTTTATTGGACATTTATTATTTACCAAGCATACTTTCAAGTACTTTCTGTTCATTGTTGCAGCTAACCTTCAAAACTACTCAACCAGATAGTTTTCATCATCATCCAAGTCTTGATGATGAGAAACCAAAGCTCAAGTGGTTCTCTAAGCCAAGGTTATACTTACCCAAGGTAAGACAATAAGTAAGTGCTGAAATCAGGACTTCAAACTAGTTTTGTCTGACTCCAGAGTCCACTTTCTCAAACAGAGGCAATATGGTTTCTAAGTCCCTGCATTCAGTGATCTTAATAATCTGGGCAAGAAGGAAAAATTGAAAAGTCCTTTTCTGATCAGTGATAACTACTGCAAGAGGAACAGGCACTGGGTCACTAACAGGACATGGGGGCATCATTAAATCTGGTTCTAGCGGTCAGAGGAGGAGATCTAAGCCAAGTCCTGAAGGATGTGGAGGCACTAACCCAGGGGACTGGGAGGAAGTCCAATCCAGAAGCATAAAAGGTTATGTGCAAAGGTCCAGAGGCAGGACTGAGGAACTACCAAGTGCTGAGCTGAGCTTATTCATGGTCATTGGTAGCCTTCCAGCCCCTTGGGGCACAAGTTGCAACGTGCAAATGACCTCACCCCTGCTAAGTGTGGCACAGGGACTCTAGTCATTCTTGTGAAAGCCAATTTGATGTTTGTGGTAAACCCTACACTTTCTACTGAATCGCTGCGCAGAAACTGGGAGCATGGTTGGCCCGGGCCAGCGCAGTCTGGGACAGCGTGTGCTCATGCGGCCAGATGGGCTCAGCTGCAGTCGTTCTTTGGGCTATATCTGCCTGACAGGTGGGAATCGGCTCTTTCTTCTTTGTTGCCAGAAACTCCTGCAATTCCCAGAGTTTGGTCCTACATCAAACCCTACATTTGAATGAGGGGCACAGATAATGACCAAAACGAGCCACTTCTGTCCTGGCAGGACAGAGGATGGGAAATACAGAGAGGGAAAGACAAGGCTGTGGGATCTGAGGCCAAACTCAAACCATCGTGAAGGGAAAGTCAGGTTTTTATACCCTATCACAAGTGGCTTTCTTGTGGCACCTTTCCTGGGGCCCTTATTTCAAAACTTTTGTTAGTTTTAAAGTGGTGTGGACCCTTGTCCTGCTCAATACATTTCATGCATTCATTACTCTGTCTTACAGAAGGGAATCAAAAGGCTTCAGAAATAAACAGACTTAGATTCAAGCCTGGTCCTAGGACTTGCTAGCTGTGTGGCCTTGGGCAAGTTACTTATCCTTATCTTTAGAATAAGGATAATAATGTAGATTTTGAATGACCAGCTAGGGGATTAGAATGTAATGTATGTAAAGCACCCAGTCTGCCCCTCCGTAGGCATTCAATAAATGGTAATTGATATTATGATTATAATGACATTTAAAGGAGAGTTTTCCAGTGCCTTCTCTCAATTTTTGAATAATGGTGGGGTTTTGAGACTGTTAGAGATTGATATGTTTGAATATTGATTATTTTCTGAATCCAACAATAGCTTCAGTTCATTAAGGGGTCTTGCCATTTAAAGAAATTCTATAGTTAAATAGCCTTATTTCTGAGTGGAGAAATTTAGACCCATTAGCTGATCAGTATTAAGAAGTTTATGGGGGAAACACAAAAGAATATTTGAAATAGACCCCCATAATCCCAGGAAAAATCCAGTACATAAAGTTTCCACACCTGTGTTCATGATTTTTTCAAGAAAAGAGTCTCTGGTAATTAATGGTCTTTTGTAAGACCTTGAAGACTTCTTGTTTCTGACTGAGTCTAACACTCCTCTAGTGCTAAAAACTCAGCTCTCTAATTGGTGGGGTAGAAAGTATGATTTACCCTTCTTCCGGAACTGAATAAACCAAGTATTTGTGTTTGATTTATTCAGTTAGATAGTGCTTAAGTAGAACATTCAAAAGAGACACAATAATGGGAAGAGCTCTGGGCTAGGAATTAGAAGACTTGAATTTTATTTCTGACTTTGCCCCTGCTAGTGCTAAGAGTAAGGCACACACAGTAGCACATGCCTGTAATTCCAGTACTTGGGAGGCTGAGATAGGAGGATCACAGATTTGAGGCCAGCTTTGGCAGCTTAGCAAGATTCTCAGCAACTTAGCAAGACCCTGTTTCAAAATAAAAAGGGTTGGGGGTATAGCGCAGAACTAGAATGCCCCTGGGTTGAATTCTCAGTACCACAAAAAGAAAAAAAAAAAAAAAGAAAGAAAGGAGAGCAAGGCACAAAAAGAGTAAAACAGAAATAGGTCACTTGGAAGTTTAACCACTTACAGATGAAGCTATTTCTTCTAGCATCTACATTCATTTACGGTTATAAGTAGCTATGGAAGTTAAAGCTTTTAGGCATGCCCATAAAATTTAATAATTATTTGACACTCCCATTACTTGTATATTTTAAGATAATAAAAATGTTAAATGTAAAATTAAACTTTTGATAAATACATTTTAGATATAGTAAATATTATAAGAGGAAGGCTATCTTAGCATCCTAGATTAACTGATTAACCTTAGAATAGTAACAGGAGATTTAACAGCTATAAGGAAGGGTGTACCTTTCATTCAGTGTTAAAGAAGTCTTGCTTAATTACATGATTCTGAAAACAAAAACACACTTTGCACAAAATGACATTTCTAAGGGTCACATAAGTATTTCATTATTTAACTATGTTTAAAGGCTTCATTTGAAGAAATATAAATCATTTACCTTATTTTAAATCATTCATGTTTCCCCTAATGGTGTTTACTAAGCCTGAAAAGCATTTATTTAAAATAAGTAGAGTACATTGATTAAACTGTCTATCTCTTAGGTAGATCATGGAATCGCAATTTAGCATATGGAGTTGAAGAGAACATCAATTAAAGATATAGATAAGCCAAGTCAGGTGCTCATCAGAGGAGATGGGATTAAAGATAGGTTAAAAAATGTAAACCTCCACATATGCAAGAGCTAAACGCAATAATATAATGACAGAGCAAAATCAAACCAATTGAGATAAAAATGAAACACTTACCTGGTATGATCACCTGAAAGCTTGGCAAATTACAGAAGTTCACATTCCAAAGTACTCAGCAATACTTCTGTAGAGTTGTACAGAAAGCCTCCCAAATTCAGGAACACCTTGCAAAGTGCTCCACAGGTACCCAGCACTTTTGAACTGATATCATTCTATGGTCCTCAGTGGGTCCAAATCACATAACCACTGGTCTCCAAGTGATGAAAAGGTAAGTCCTGGAGAAATGGAGGACTGTTTTTCAGTATTGAGGATGGGCTTGAGATAAAAAAAAAATCTACAACTCAGAAGTACCCTGGATACCAAAAAATACAAAATTTTAAGAATGCCCTTTGGATTATTTTTAAAAAGAATCTGCTTCTAAAAAGGACAGAATCCTCCAACCTCCCAACCCATATTTTAATAACCCAACAATGGAAGAGAAATTTTGACAGAGGGTGTATTGGATGTTGATGATCTCCAACTGCTTCCAAATCTGCATAAATAAAACTCCAACAAATCCCTACACAATGAACCTACTGAATGGGGCTCTATTTTCTGCCGCTGAAGGATAAAGGGCCAAGCCAATCCTATTGACTGTTATGTCTGTAGCTTCCAACATACCACCGAGGTCACTAACCCACCACTACAGTAAGAGCTGACATAAGCAGCTGATGTGCTCAACAAAAATTAGGGCTCAAATCAATTCACTGCTGAAATCCACTTCAGGAGCTCTCAGTTTGCACAATTTGGGTTGATCAAATTCAAAGATGGAATTCGATTCATATTTCAGTAATGAAGATCAGGGCTGGGAACCGATATATTGAAAGGTGTATTTTTCCATTTCTTCTCCATATAAAATATTCATGGATGCCATGTTCTACAGTGTACTCTGACAGTGTAACAGCTGCCAAAAACCTGGTACCTGAGGCGACTTTTACATCAATAAATTATCGAAGGTTACATCTGTAGTAAGATAGCTTTATTTGGCCACGCAAATAATACCAAGGTGCATAACACAGTTAGCCCAGCTTTTGTTCCCTCTAGGGTGGACTATTGTTACACTCAGTGCTGCAGAGCATGCTGGGAAGCTCTGGCCAAGAGGTAAGGAAGAAAACAACTTGCCTCTGTGCTTAATAGAAGTGATGTGGTATAAAGATAAGGTCATAATTGGGAGTCAGGCATCATGAGTTGTGTGAAAGTGACCACTTCTCTGAAGCTAAGTTTACCTACAATTTTAAAAGAGATGCTCTTCTACCTCCCTACAGAGCCATTGAATTCTACAAATAAGTAGTGTTTGTAGCTGGTCTGCCACCCGATAGAAAATCTGCTAATGTTACTTAAGATGCTACCTTCTAAGAACATAACAAATAGTACTGAAACACTAAAGTACTGCAGCAGTCGCAAGAAAAATCCTGGAGAACTTCTCTATCCCTTTAAGTAGGTTGAGTTGTAGAGGCAATTTTCTGGAGTCTTGAAGGAGTTGGTTTCCCAAGTGAAAGATCTATTCCTTTGCCATTGTCACTCTCTTTCTACTATCGTCCCTCAGAACTCTGGACATCTCCTTCCCCCTGCCCAGAGGAAAGTCCTGATACAATGGGCCACCTCTCCAATAAAACCATTAACTATATAGTCCAATAATGGTGCTAAAGACTTTTTATTTTGAACACACTTTTTAAATATACTTTTATTGGTACATTGTAGTCTCACATCATAATGCGAATCATGTTGACAGTGACATACATGCATACAGCACTTGGTGAAAAAAACACTTAAAAACCTTTTACTAAGCTCTTTTTTTTTTTCAGTCACAAATTATACATGAGAACAATTGTGCAACCTTGCACCAAAGGCTCTGGGATATAGCATGGAGCTCACACTTGGCTTCGAGGCTCAAGGTCGATTGAACAGATCTGTTGATGAGTGCTTAGGTTAAATGTAAGAAAAATGCTAGAAAAACTGTTTTAGTGAGCTTTTCCGTCACTGTGACCAAAATACCTGACATGAGTAGCACAGAGGAGGAAAGGTTTACTTGGACTCACGGTTTCAGAGGTATAGTTTATAGTTGGCTGACTCCAAGATATTTATTGTGGCAGCATGGAGTATGGCAGAGACTAGCAACTCATCTCATGGCAGCCAGGGAGCAGAAAGAGAAAGACAGGAAGTGGCCAGAGACAGACATAGTCCTCAAGGCCATGGCCCCAGTGAACCCCTCCTCCTCTGTCTGCATGCATTACCACCCAGTAAGTTCATTCAAATTATTATCCACTGATGAGACTAGAGCCAGAGTCAGTTATTTCACCTCTGAATATTTTTGCATTGCCAATACACGAGCTTTCCTGGGAGACATTTTATATTCAAACCATAACGGCAACTTTAAAAACAAGGTTCGAATTACTCCAGAGTCAAAGCCTCTTGTACTACCCCTAAAATATGCCCACAAGCCCCCCTGCAAAGTAAATATCTTTGCAGACTAGATTTCTTCTTTTAAATCTTTCAGATTTTTTTTTATAATCAACTTTAAATGAAAAACAGCAACAGCCACATATATTGGTTCTGCTGTTTGCCAGTTACAATTGTAGTCTTATTTGCAGACATATTTAATCCTTACAAATTGGGCATTTTCAAACCCAGTTCATTGATGTTGAGATCGAGACTCAGAGGTTGGGACTTGCCTTTGTCCACGAGTCTAAGCAAATGAATCTAGATCAGCATGGTGGCTTGAATGTGTGTCCTTTCCGCTCCACCACGCCACCTCCTGATATCAATTGCACCTCCTGATATCAATTTGTTGATATGGAGGCATAATAATGCCAAGGATCCCCAGCCTTACTCTCTCACCCACTAATCCCCTTAGTTGAGCATAGTGCCCTGACCCCACCCAGCAGAGCAAGGAAGACCAAGCAGCAAAGAAGTCTGACCTTTGGAAATTATCCTCTCGGTATCCAAGAGACAAAGCACACCAAGCGAGCCTTCCAGATTCTGGTAGCTGGGTATTGCACTAAGACGCACAGATTATTTTTCCCCCCTACAGACATTTCAAGGAGGACCCGCTGCAGGATATAGGTTCTAGCATATGGTTCGGTGATACCTAACCACCCCAGGGTGACCCAAAATCTGAGTTGGGATGACAGACTCTTGGCTTCTTTCCCTGCCTGGCAGCCGTGGCGCCATTCAGGAGCAGATCTGCAACGACTGAGAAATGATGTAAGCCCTGAGGCATCAGAGTGAAGGGACAAAAGCCACCGTTTGTCAGGAGCCAAGTGTTTTGTTTGTGCAGAAGATAGCCTCTGGGAGCTGGAGGCCCGGTGGCCTTGTCCCGGGTGCACACCAGGAGCAGCTCTGTCGTGCAGCAAGGGGCCACGTCTGACTCATGGGACTTTGAGTACAGCCTTGTGCTTTCTACCATGCCTCCCACTCAGGTGCCACCTAGGTCAGATGCCTGTGCCTTGGGAGCTGGAAAACACATCCCAAGGCTGCAGACCGTGAGCTAGCAGAAGCAGCCTCCCGGCTGCACAGCCCTTTTGCTGCCAACTTGTCCGATGTTTGACTTATGTGCAAGTGGCTGTTCGTTGGCCAGGTTCATTAGTGAAAAACGTTTCAACGGTTCCATTTAACAACCTGGAATGTCCTTTGGAGAAGGCCAAATTAATGTGATTTTTTTACCTTAAGAAGCTTAGAAACATAGCTGCCGCTAACTCAATAATTACATTGTACTGCCAGCAACAATTCAATATTTTTTTTTCTCGCCTGAGGGTTACAACACATTTGCACCATGGGGAAGCTTTTTCTCTTTACATCTCAAAACTGTACCACAAACTCTTCCTTTATTCATAACAGCGAGATCTCCAGCTGAGATAGGCACTTTTGTATTGCTCTAGATGACAGTTTTCTGTGTTCTTTCCAAGCACAGGGGGTTTAATAAACATATCTGGCAGGCCTTCCATAGCCAGAGGGCCCAGGATGACACTGTGTGCAAACAATATGCTCGCGCCGGAGGGAAACAAGTTTATTCAATTATTCAATTAATAGATTACAGTCAAGATACTTGCTATCCTACAATGAAAAATGGGGCAAGAACTCCAAGAATTAGGGTAGGTCCCAGGATTAGTAACACCAGCCAAGATGGCATATACAGAACATAAGTGTCTGGCCAAATGCAGAAAACATACTCACCAAGCATTCAAACACACGTGAATATGCACACACTAATGACTGGACCCCGAGAAATGGGAATCCAACTCCCAGAACCACATAAGGGCCTTAAAAATGCATGAAAATTTTAGTGTATTTTAGTCTGAATCTGGAACTTAAAGTGGGTAGGGAGTAGAAGAGGAGGTTGGTGCCGGTTGGTGCCAGATGGAACAGCTCTATGAGAATTCTAGAAAGAGATGCTTGTAGAGATTCCTCCATGAAAACCAGAAGTATTTTTGTAGAGTTTCTGCCCCAGAGCATAACCTTTCCTCAACACAGAACATCTTAGGATCTTCTCAGTGCCAGAGGATTGCTTCTCACCGAAGTTTATCAAGTTCGCATAGATGTGTTAAGATCTCCTTACCCACAAATGAACTACCATACTGAGATGTGTGGTTGTAGGGGGCAGGAGGGAAGCTCTTTTCTTTCTGTGAGGTGTGACATATTTGTCAAATTTCAGTGAGAAGATGTTGACATAGTCACTCAAAGGAGAGTGAAAGGAGATAAGGCCGGAAAGTTACCTGGGAAGGAAGGTAAACTAAGGATACCATGCACTTGATAAAGAAATTCTGATTTGATGCCCTGTGCAATAGAAAGCCATGGAAGGTTTTTGTACTGAAGAGTTATCCCCCTTTTCCTTAACCTGCTGCAGTGTTTTACATTCCTGGATTTTATATAGAAGTTTTGGAAATAAAGACTTGGGACACAGTTGATATATATTAGAAGTACTAAAATAATCAACAAATGGTAATGTAGCTTCACATTCTGTGAGGTACAAAAGTAACTGTTTGTGATATAAAACTATAGAGGGAGCCATTCTTTCAGTGTTTTTATTATATTGAAATTATTTTGAAATTCTACTATTTAAGGGTATGCATCCCTCCTTTACACTGGGCCTCCTGGTGGTCAGCCCTCCTTGGGCTCCAGGTAACTTTCTGGACATTTTTTATTAAAATAGGTGCTAAGGAAACCATCTCCATGGTAATGAGTGGAAAATATTCCAAAGTTTTCCAAAAGTGACTAAGGCATAAGACAGGAAATATATTTTCAGAAAGTAGAATCTTTTGATTCTTTTGGGAGATACTGAGAAGAGCCCTGGCCATCGTTAGACCTTTTCTCAGTCAGATCTGGCCAGATGCGAGGGTAGGCAAACCATTTCTCCAGCAAGCAGGTGGGCACAGGAAGTCGAGCAGATGGCTTGTTCGTTATGAAGGGAGCTAGCCAAGGCAAGGACCTTGTTGAAAATTAAATCCCCTCATTGTTGAGGGCAGAATGTTTCTCTCCCAACAAATGAATCAAGAAGACTTTTTATGTGTCTGTCAGTTGTGACCTAGCTCTCCCAGCTAAGGTCAATGATGTTCAGCCAGTCCCCATTCCTTCCCCCGTCCAGTCCCTGGGCCAACCCAGAGCAGGGCAAGCCTCGGCCTGTCCAGAAGGCTGGCTTCAATTTAGAGGGTGAGGCACTTTGGCCAGCGATGGAATTGAATGCTGCAGGCTCCTCTTCCAAGAGGGGCAGACACTGCTTTCAGCTAAGTTCATGTATGCAGGGCCAATGATCATGCTTGAATGTACATATATATGAGAGGCTAAGCCTTGCTAGACAGTTTGAATAAGTTATCCAACGATGAGGAGAAACATATATGCAGAGCTAGAGCTATCAGGCATGCAGAGACAAAACAAAAAAGGTAAGTGAGAGGGAAGTTTGGTACATTCCTGAGTCCGGAGCTGCTGCCTATTGCCTTGGCTGCTACTTCAGGCCAAGGTTACCAGCCAAGGTAACAGGCTGCTTTCAAAAGGACATAAGCAGAAGGAAAAGAATAGGGCCTAGGCAACCAGCTGGTGGGATCTGAAATTACTCTTGTTACCATGGATCTACTGTCTGGTTTGCCTTCCAAGGGCGTGTGCACACATCTGGCCCCTGAGTTCTAGCCTTTTCTGGTCTTTATCATCTTGGCCAAAGCTGGCACTTCTGTTTTCTTGAAAATGGGGTTTTGTCCTGGACCCCAGAGTTCTTGGCTGGAACCCAGCTGTGTCTTTTCCTCAGTCATCTAGGGTTTATTCCCAGGGCCCTGGTGCTTGAGTCTTCTCTTGCCCACCTCTGGGTTAAAGTGGGCTGATTTCCTAAAAGTGTGATGTCAACCAACTGACTCTGAGGGACGACTGTCCTCAAGACTCTCTTTTCTTATTTCCACCCACCACATTATGCCTGCTGGAGTTCTGACTCCAGATCAAATGATGGCTCTATGTGCAGTATTTGTGGACAAACTGGGGTCCCAGCAGGAGCCAGCCTCAGAGCCCATTAACTTTCCTGATTTCCTTCTGCTGCTGCTAGCTGCCCTCCTTCTCTCTTTTGTAGAAAATAGGTGAAGTCTCAACCTGCCAGGTGCTTGAAACTTCCTGAGTTAGGTCAGTGTTTCCTATATGCCTTGGACTATTTCAGCATGAAAAATAAAGATAGCAGAATTCCCATTCTCAGAGAATCTTAGCATCATCCATAAAGGAAAAGGCTCATAAATCATAGAATATGTAGGAAAGATGCTTTATATATTAAAAACTTCTATATAACTATTAATATTACTAATAGTGGAGAAAAATTAACACTGATGAAAGAAGCACACCAGATACATTATCTCAATTAATTAATTCCTACAAGGACACTGTACAGTAGTTAATATTGCCCTTGTGTTATGGTTGGGATCTTAAATGTCCCCCAAAAAATCAGAGTTAAAGGTGTAGTCCCCATCAAATGATGCTATTGAAAGGTGGTAGAAACTTAGAGGGTAGGGCCTTGTTGGCGGAAGCAGGTCTTTGGGGGCATGTCCATCCTCGAAGGCTTTACCTAGTTCCCACCCCTAGCTTCTCTCTCTCTCTCTCATTGCTTCCTGCCTGTCATAAGGTGAACAGATTTGCTCTGCCATGTGCTCCTCACCATGATGCTCTGCCTCACCACAGGTCCAAAGCAATGAACCAGGGACCATGGACCAAAACCTCTGAAACTGTGTGGCAAAAATAATCTTTCCTCCTCTAATTGATTTTTCTCAGGTATTTTGTCGGAGTAAAAGAAGCTGATTAACATACTTATTTATAAATAAAGGACTTTGGAAGATTTAGTAACTTGCCCAAGTCATTCAGCTCATGAATGAGATTTCAACCCAGATCTGTCTACTTCCAGAACCCATAGTTTTTCTGCTATGCAAGGTTGCCTCTACATAACCCTTCGGCATTGCAGAGAGTTAAAAACAGTCAATTTGTTGATCAAAGAGTGTATTACAAGATACAAACTATGTGGTGATGACAAATTGCTAAAACAGTTTGGGAAAAAAACAAAGATTAAGATGATTAAGATGAGTATCTTTGTGAGTGTCCCAGAGGAGGTAGAACTTAAGGTGAGCTTCAAAAACTGGCAGAAGTTAGATAAGATAAAGGGTGTTTCTGGGAAGGGGACAACAGGAGCGAGCCCAATGGGTGGAACTGGTGTTGAGAAGGCCTGTGGCAGCAATCTGGGCAAGTTGAGGGGACAGACAAGCAGAAGAACAGCAAAAGCCAGAACAAAGAATTTGACATCACAGGGTAGAAACCAGGGAGCCAGCATCACACGGAGACTCTAACTCAAAGCAGCCTCAGTCATGATGATGTTTCTTTTTTTTGCAGCCAAGAAGGAAGGTTGCAGCCAGCTGGTGCCTCATCTCCAAACTTTCTCCCACCACATTCCCTCTGGTGAATCACTCATGGGATTAAGGTATGAGCTGTGCTCATGATGATATGAGAGTGAAAGGGATAATGTTACAAATCCAATATTCTGCACATCAACTTGCTGAAATTGATGCTCATCTTCCAAACCAGATTTGGATACAATTCTACTCACTCATTTCCACCCACGTCTACAGTTTCTCCTTGACTAAAACTGACCTTCCAGTCTTTATCTTACCCCTCCCTTCTTATCCTCCCAACATAAAATTGTGACTTTAACAACAAATTCAGTGAGAAGATGAAGGAAGAAAGGCTGGAGCTGAGGAGATGAACTGTGAATTCTTGCCTTAGACCATGGTGGCAACAGCTCACTTGTAATGGGCGGGTCCCATTTCTTGCTCAAAAAGAATGTTTGCAAGTTCTAGTTATTTACCAAAGGAACAGCCCTACTATGGGGGGAAAAATGTGAGCTAGCCTCATTTCTGGTATTTAGTGACAGATACAAGGAAAAATAAGCTCTTTCTAAATCTCTAAGTATAATACTTGATCTGAAATCAGCCCCATATTAATCTGCTAATGCCGCCATACCAAAATTCCACAAACTCGGTGGTTTAAGTGAGAGAAATTTATGTTTCCATTGTTCTGGAGGCTGAAAGTCTGAGGTCAAGCTATTGGCAGGCTTGGTTTCTCCTAAGGGCTGCCTCTCTTCTTGGCCTGCAACTGCCTGCCTTTCTCATTGTGTGAGCATCTCCACTGTCTCCTCACCTCGTTTTCTTATAAGGACATCGGTCCTATTGTATTAGGTCTCCCTTTATAATCTCATTTAACTTAATTATCTTTTTTCTCTCTTTTTTTGCGGTACTGGGGATTGAACTCAGGGGTGTTCTACCTTCGAGCTATACCCCCAGCCCTATTTTTTTTTTTTATTCTTTATTTTGAAACAGGGTCTCACTAAGTTGTGGAGTGTCTCCCTAGGTAGCTGAGGCTGGCCGAGAACCTGGATCCTACGGTCTCAGCCTCTCAATCTCACGCTTGAGATTACAAGCGTGTGCCACCACACCCGGCAACTTAATTACCTTTTTTATTTTATTTTTAGTACTGGAGATTGAACCCAGGGACATTCTGCCTCTGAGCTACACCCCTGGCCCTCTTTTACTTGTTTATTTTGAAACAGGGTCTTACTATGTTGCTGAGACTGGCCTCTAATCTGCAGTCCTCCTGTCTTCCAAGTACTGAGATTACAGGCATACGTCACCACACCTGGCTTTAATTACCTTTTTAAAGGCCCTGTTTCCAAATACAATCACATTGGAAGTTAGGATTTAAGCCCAGGAATTGGAGAGGGGGCACAATTTTGTCCATAACAAACCCTAAAATACTTTTAATGGAAATATTACATATAATCTCTCACTATTTCAACTGTGTGATAGGTAACATCAAGAGAGTTTTCTCTAAGTCTCCTTGTAGTCAATGGCACATGGAACGTTGGGAGGAAAGCATGCCAAAGGCAAAGGGCACTGGGGAGACATAAGGTACGTTGCTTATCTGTATGTCAATATTGTCAGCTCTTAAAGGAGAGGATTTACAAATAATAACCTGTAGGGCTATTTCTGACATTAACATGTATGATTTTGTAACTTCAGTTAAAATTTAGTGGATCCAAATGCTATTCAGAGGAGGCATTAAGCACCAGCTACTTGCTGAAATTGCTTTAATCTGAGCATAAGTATTTGCATTTTCCCTAAAGGTTAGGCCTCTTCCATAGAAGATGGAGGCGAGGTCAGGAAAATATCAGGCTCCTTTGGTCACCGCAGCCAATTTGGGCCACTGAGGTTGTGAGTTGGTTGGTATCTGGCAGTCAGGGCTGACATTAAGGTGATAAATGCCAAATCTCTACTTCATTTTGGTGATATATGTGTGCAATCCACGCAATGATCCTTCTTGCCCTTTGGCGAAAATCAATTTTAAACACTTTAGGTATGTATATCTATTTGGTATTGTGAATTTCCCTGGCTTCTTCTTTTTGGAAGGCATATGTCTCATAATTAGCATATACCAACTGTATTTAATCAGGTTGCTCATTTAAAATGATTTCCATTCTGTATGTGGTATCCACAGGTGTCAGAGGTAATTGGTGATGAATGTATGTTAACAAAAGTGTCACAGTTATAATGAAAGAAAATCACAGAAACACTCCAGGGACATAAGGATAGACATGTAGTCAATCTACAGTTGGTGCAAAAACATAATTCTTGGAATTCTTATGCAACAAGGAAAGAGAAAAAATGCAAAATGAGAGAAAAATATATTTTCCAGGTAAAATAAAACCTATCCTTTTTAGTTTAAAATATATTAAGCTTGAGATTTTTATTGAAATATGTTCACTACATGTTGCTTATAAAATTAACCTGTTTATGTGATACCTGTCCTAAGCCTCATAAAAGCATTATGGCAACCCAATGTTATTTGTGGGTAGAGACATAAAAGTTTTATATTTTAATTACTACAATTTACATATTAAAGACAATGTGTTTTTTAAAAAAAAATCTTTAGCATCTATTTGTGAAGGCACATATAAAAAAGGAACCTCCAACTTAGCTCCTTTATAGTAGACATTAAAGGGTCCTTAAAAGTCATATGGCCAAGTGATTCTTCACTAAAATTGTACCATAGGGGAATAAATTATTCTATGTCCTCTACCCCTCAAGTCAGAGAGAGGAGTGAACAGAATTAGAGTGAGAAAAGCAAGTCACAGCCTCAGTAGCCATAGATGAAGAAGGGAGCAGGCTCAAAGCAAAACCTCTCCTCTCTCTCTCTCTCTCTCTCTCTCTCTCTCTCTCTCTCTCTCTCTCTCGCCTATTATCTGAGATTGGCAACTGAAGATGGAACCCAACCACGCCCTATAGGAACCCACCTATCACTGCTCAGCGTTGGGTCTGCTTCCTCTCCAAGCTCTTCCCTGTCACTCCTCCCATATTTGTTCAACTTTGGCCCCATTGAGCTTCTTGCTATCTCTGGAGCATGACAGGCTCTTTCTCATCCCAGGGTTTTTACACTGTCTCCTCCTCTCCTAGAAAGGTTCTTTGATTTGACTTTCTTACAGCTTTTAGTTTTTACTTAACTATCACCCCAAAGACTACATATTCTGATCATTCTATCCCAAAAGCCTCCCTTTGCATTCCTGTATTTTATTAATCTGCTTGATTTCTCTTCAAAGCACATAACACTGCTTGAAATTATGTTTTTGTCTATTTTTCTCCATTAAAATATGAGCTCTGTGAGTGTGAGGAGCTCATTGTCTTGCTTTCTGTTAAACTCTCAGTACTTACAGGTGCTCAATATAAATTTTCTGGTTGAATGAAGGAACCAAGAGCAGAGTGCTGAGGCAGGACTCAGGGCAAATTCCCTTAGAGTGACATGAAATGATTGTTCAAGCAACTGGAAATCCATCTAAACAGTATTACTAACAAACTTTCCAAGGGAGTTTGTAAGAAAATCTCTCAAAGAACTTGAGAAGTTAAGGTACTCCCTTGCCTATTGTTTTAGGTTCCTATTGTCACTGCAACACATTTAGTGGGTTAAAACAACCCAAATGTATCATCTTATGGCTCTAGAAATCAGAGGTCCACATCGGGGCTCAAGGAGATAAAACCAACATGTCAGCAGGACTGTGCTCCCTCGGGGGGATCTAGTGGAGAATCTTGCCTTGCCTTTCCCAGTTGGCATTCCTTGGCTTGTGGCACCTTCCATCTTCAGAGCTAGCAATGGCTGGTGCAATCTTTCATACGTTATATCACTCTGACAGACTCTTTAGCTTCCCTCTTCTCCCTCTAAGGAAGCTTTTTATTTGACTGGGCTCACCCAGGTAACCCAGGAAAGCCTCTCCATCTCAGGTTCAGCTGATTAGCAAGTTTACTCTCACATACAACCTAATTCCTCTCTCCTATTCAGTTTCAAAGAAAGGATAAGAACTTTTTTTATCCTTCTTACATTATTTTATTTTATTTTTCTTAGAATGCTTTTGGCACAATATAATTATACATCATTGTGAGATTCAAAGTGATACATTCATATATACATCTTTTGGAACTATTATTCTGCTACCACATCTGCCAATCCAGTTTTGTCATCTGGACCAAAGAACTGTCTGGGCCCTTAGTGTATACTGCCCTCCTCACCATCTGTCACAGACTCTTCAGTTTAAAAATCTACTCTGAGCCGGGCGTGGTGGCGCACGCTTGTAATCCCAGCATTTGGGAGGCTGAGACCAGAAGATCCGGGTTCGCAGCCAGCCTCAGCTACTTAGTGAGGCCCTCTGCAACTTAGTGAGACCCTGTTTCAAAATAAAGAATAAAAAATAGGGCTGGGGGTGTAGCTCAGAGGTAGAATGCCTCTGGGCTCAATCCCCAGTACCACAAAAAAAATAAAAAAAATCTACTCTGTTTTTGCTAGAGACCAGCACTATGTTCATTAATTAAACAAATACTTCACCCTTCTACCTCTCTTGAAAGCCAGAGTGGTGTTTGCCCTCAGCACAGAGAGGGCTCTGCTCTTGTTCTCCATGGTTTCTTAAGAGCAGCAAGACTGGTCCTTTGATCCTATCTCCAAGGCCTGTCGAGTTCTGGGATGCAGATCTTCTAAACAGAAGTTTTCCCCTTAGGAACACTCGAAGCTCTCTACATCTCTCTTGGCTCTGTTCTTCACATTATTTGTTCTGCCCTCTTGGTCGGAAGATAATGATTCTTACTAGAGCAGCTCACAAGTAAACAGAAATGGCTCCTAAGAGCAGAACAAGCGACTCCCCCAGCAAAGGTTAATCGGAGCTGGGGTCCTTAGTGCACCTCTTCCCGCAGCACGCAGGGTGTGTTTACCCCGACCATCCACTTTCATCCACACAGTTCTCTTCCTGGCTTGAAAGCAGCTTTATATTCCTGTAGCATCTTCACCAGCTTTGCCTCACTATGAGCTGGTCCCATCTGAATGCATTCTGTTTCGTGTCTCTCTTTTGCATGTTGAGTATGTGTGAATCTTAAAGTGAGAAATTGGAATGGAGAATATCTACTCCTCCCTCTTGAGCAAGGAGCGGCCAGTCCAATGTCCTAACTAGCTGAGCAGCTCTGGACTTGGGTCCCCTTTTTCTCAGGGCTCATCTGTGGCACTGCTGACCAGTCGTCCGTCCTTATGCTGTCCTTCTTCTGTCACCTCTATGAGTCTTTTTGAATATAAGCTTATCAGAGAGGCCCTTGGCAGCCACAAAAGCTTCCTTAGATGTGCCTACCTTTATTCAGATGGGGATTATTCATGAATATATGATCAGAATTACATTTTTCAGAATTTCCTATCCCCTTTGAGCTCTCCTCCTTTAAAGTCTCTAACCATGATGCCATTTCTTGGGAGTTATTTCTTTGATTTATGGGGGGGGTACATTTTTAAAACATAGAGAACATATTCAACCATGGTCGGTCTTCCCTCCTTCAACTCTCTTCAACTTTAAAGTATTTAGTGATTTTCCTGAAATCTGCTTTACCTCCGCAAGCATCAGCTGGCTGGTGGAAATTAGGGCCAGAGTAGTAACATCCTTTACTTTAGGAAAGATCAAGCCTGCAGGGAAGTGCAGGAAAGGAAGTATTTATGTGATTTTCTGATTTTAGTACAACCTCCCCCTGAGAGCTCAGCACTGTTTCCTAACCAGATGACTTCTCTGAACCTTATTTTCCCATTTATCAAATAGGGGAAATACCTCTTATTTATTTTTCCTAGGATTTCTAGTGAGGATCAGATATGTGAAAATGTTTTGCAAAGTGAAGCTAAGTAAACAAAAGGTCTTAAGTGATTCTCCCAAGTTCTAAAGCATATGAGAAAGATCTGTACATTAACATACAGAAACCAGCTAGGGGAGAAAAGGCCACAGAACTGGATCCAGGAATCAGAGCAAGCCAAGATTAACTCAGAAATGGTGGGCAAGACAGGCATGGTGGCACACACCTATAATCCCAGGTCTTGGGAGGCTGACATAGGAGAATTGCAGGTTGAAGGCCAGACTCAACAACTTAGCAAGACCCTCAGCAACTTAGTGAGACCATATTTCTAAATAAAATATAAATAAGTGAAAAGGGCTGGGGGTGTAGTTGGAAGTAGAAGGCCCTTGGGTTCAATCCCCAGTGAGAGAGAGAGAGAGAGAGAGAGAGAGAGAGAGAGAGAGAGAGAGAGAGAGAGAGAGAGAAAGAAGAGAAGAGAGAAAGAGAGAGAGAGAGAGAGAAGAGAAGAGAGAAAGAGAAAGAAGAAAAGAAATGGAGGGGGACTTCTTGTACGTATTCATCCCATGAGCTTTTGTGAGGCTCACAATTCAGAAAGAATAAGGGAGACTAAGGGAAAGAGACTCAAGTGCTGGGAAGTAGAACCTGTGAAGAAAAATGGAACTGATTGACAGGATTGATGGGCTTCAGCCAGCAACAAAATGTGCAGGAAGTGATTGGTCCACTCCACAAACACTTAGGAAGCATTTGCTATGTGCTAAGTAGTGGTGCTCTCTGGAAGGTATAAAACTGCAAGACATGGCCCCTGCCCTCAATGAGCTGTCAATCCAGTAAACACTGATTTTCAAATTCCAAACACTTATTCAGAAAAAAGGTTTCAAACTCCTCCTGGGTAGGTGGGAGGGTGTGCGTTGAATGTAGAGCAGTAAAATAAAAACTTGACAAAATAAAAATTAAAAGGGCTGAGGATATAGCTCAATGATAAAGTTCCTCTGAGTTCAATCCCTAGTACCACTAAAAAGAAATAAACAAAAATGAAAACTTGGTTTTTGTTCACCATATAATCCGATGTAGAGAAATACATTAAAAATTCAGTATGTAAGCCGGGCATGGTGGCGCACGCTTGTAATCCCAGCATTCGGGAGGCTGAGACCAGAGGATCCCGGTTCGCGGCCAGCCTCAGCTACCCAGTGAGGTACTCTGCAACTTAGTGAGACTCGGTTTCAAAATAAAGAATAAAAAATAGGGCTGGGGGTGTAGCTCGGAGGTAGAATGCCCCTGAGTTCAATCCCCAGCACCACAAAAAAAAAAAAAAAAAAAAAAAAAAAAAAAAAAAAAAAAAAAAAAAAAAAAAAAAAAAAAAAAAAAAAAAAAAAAAAATTCAGTATGTCAAGGCTTCTACATTCATTAAGATAGACTGCATTCCACTGCCTTAAAAAAATACCTGCAACATTTCAGTCACATGAGACAACACATTTGTTTCTCCTTTAGCCCGCCAAGCATTTGATATGTGAGTCTCATTCCCATGTGTTGTGGGAATACAGTGTGGATCAGGTCAATATTAATATGCTTATCATCCTTAAATAGAGAGTAAGAAGATAACTTCCTCCTGGATGTGGTGGCCCATGCCTGTCATCCCAGTACTTGGGAAGCTTAAACAGGAGGCTCACAGATTCAAGGTCAGTCTCAGCAATTTAGTGAGACTTTGTGTCAAAATACATCTGCATTCTAGAAATGCAGAGAACATATTGAACCCTCTGTATAGTTTTTATTCAGCACATCTGTATGGAGCCCCAGCTGCATGCCAGGCACTGAACTGGGCACCAGAGAGTAACACTCAACAGTAAGCAACCCTGACCTGTTCTCTGCTCCCACAGGGTGCGGGGAGGAATAATTACACAAACAAACACTGCAAACTGCAATAGGTTCTGGAAAGGAAAAGAATAATGCTGTAAGGAGGTATAAGCAGGATCTTGGGAGGGTTTTCTCCAGGAAGTGGCATTCGAAGCTGAAACCGAAGAAAAGAGTTGCCATAAACTACAGACAAAATATGCTGAATCCAGTCAGTGATCTCTAGCCATGGAATAGTTAGTTTTGAGTTATAAAAAAACGAGTAACAAAATGCAACTAAAAAGTGTAACCATGGCTGGAATTTTTTAGTAAAATAATCCTAGAGTATTCCTAAAATTCCATCATTCTCACTTGTATTTCCTTTTGTTGGAAAAAAAAAGGAATTATGAGTCATGACTCTGAACTGTGCACATCTGTAAATAAACCCACTAAGGTTGTTGTTGTTTTTCTTCTCTCTTTCTTTAACGGTACCAAGGATTGAACCCATGGCCTTATGCATGTTAGGCAAGTGCTCTACCACCAAGCTACATCCCCAGTCCTTTTTACTTTGAGATAACATGTTGCTGAACTCCCTAAGCTGGCCTCAAACTTGTGATCCTCCTGCTTCAGCCTCCCAAGTAACAGTGATTATAGGTCTGTTTCACAGCACCAGGCTCCAAGATTTTATTTATTTATTTATTTGCCTATGAACATTATTTTTCACCTTATATCTTTAAATGAAAGGATAGAAATTAGTGAAAATTATATATCCTATGAAATTCTAAGCTACTGCTTCTACCACATGTCAAAGGAAAGACCAAAAGCAGTAGACACTGCCAAATGTTAAAAATGTAACTTAACACTTTTTACTGGCATTAGAGAGATAATAAAACATCGACTGGTTGATTTGGGGAACTTTTTTCAGGTAAAAACATTTATAAGCAACGCTGAGGCCAAAACATTCTTAATGTTGCCATCATATGAATTAAGGATCCCACTGGCTTTTTAAAATGCTGGCTTTATTTCCTCAACATATCCCAGGCGAGGGTGCTCTGCATGTAGAAATATATGATGCATTTCATACATACGCACCCTCTTAACTTGACAGATGGGAGGGATCTCGTAGTCATTTCTAAAAGCAGACAAAGGCCGCTGGTTCTGCTCTGCACGAGGGTTTGTGAAGACAGAATATCGCACGCTTCCGTTGATGATTATATAGCTCTATCCATCTGTCTGCCGCTGGAGGTTGGGAGACGGAGATACAGCTCCCACCGTCCCCATAAACAAAAGTAGACCGTGCTGTCACCAGGCAGACACGCCAGCTAATTGGAGCTGTCGACAGACACAATATTCTGTGTCAACAGCTCTAGTAACAGTTTGAAACAGCAATGATATGTTGGTTGATGGTGCGGATGACACATGTGTCTCTAATAGCATGCTAGAAATCTGACATAACTAGAAAAGAATTACTAAAACGCGATTCCTGGCCTCTGGTGCTTCTGTTCAGACTTCCCGATGCCTCCCCAGGTCGGGGAGGCGGGGGCTGTTGTAACACATCTTTCTCTGTATCGCTTCCCAGGCTGACAGTTTAATTTGATACTCCTAATGTCTAACTTTAAAATTAATCTTGCTAAAAAGATTTGTTTCAACAAGCCACCAAGTCTTAAACTCTTTGGGAAAATTAATAAGAAAAGCACCCCTTATTTGTATAGCTTTCGAAGTTGGGACCAAAATAAAAGGGAGAGCTTTCATCGATTTACCATTTCTGTGATTGTAGATTTATACTGATCTTCAGGAAAATAAATTTTAGGGAGTTAAAAGTATACACATACTCGCAGACGTGGCTTCTTCATGAACTTCAATTCATAATACACAAAGTATGCTTGAAAGTCAGTTTTGACAGGGCTTTGGGAATAAATGCACATGGGCTATTAATCTCTGTGTACATTAGGAAAAATGTACACTATGCATTGTATTAGTGAAAAATCAGGAAGTCCCTTGGTGCTTTCCAATAATTTAATTATCTTTTAAGTTAATATATGTGTTTGAATTGGAGCCATGCCACTTACTTACTTAGACAAGTTGGTTAACTGCTCTGTGCTTTCATTTCCTCATTTGTAAAGTAGATAGAACAACAGTGCCTACCATATAAGAATATATGGTTAAATGGGTTATTACATGTAAAGTTCTTGTAATAGCGCCTGGTCCATCACATAGACAACAGGCAATGGATATTTTATTTAGCATTATTTATAATAATTATTGTTGATGGCTCATTCCCAAGGACAACCTTATAATAAATGAAAACAAGAATTTATAGTAAATGCAAATAGCAAAGACTTGGGAGTCAAACAGACCTAGGCATGAATATTTATTCCTTAACCTCTCTGAACCTGTTTCGTTGTCTGCAAGAGTTCATAACACCTACCTCAACAAGGTCTTTTGAAGATTTAAGATTATGTATTAAGGTGCCCAGAACAATGCCCTTTCTGTATTAGGTATTTCATGGGTTATAGCAAAAATTATTATGAATATCTTGCACTAATGACTACTTTTATTTTTAGACTAATTATTGCATTTAATCCTCTTATTAATTCTGTGATGACCACTTCATGAAAATAAGAACGATGCTCAGAGGATACCAAGAGGGTCAGTGGGCTAAAGTTACAAAACCCCAGGTATGAAATTAGGGACCCATCTTCCCATTGAGACCAGGGTGACTTTCAGATCTTTCTACTGATCTTTTTCCAGATAACCCAATAATCAAAGGCTTCTCATTTAATTTTCCATGCAGACTCCCAAATTTGATGAACCCAGAAGCTTCTGTCCCTCACATCTGGAATCAGCCTTAACCACCACCTATTCATACCTCATCCATCTTTCCATTTTCTTTGACTCATTGTAAAGATAGGTAAACTGAGATAGCAACACTCACCACACCACCACCAACAATAACAAGAGAAATGCACAAGCATGTTGAGTTTAATCTTCTTGCTCTTTAAAGATGTAAGGAAGACAAAGAAACACCTTTCTTGGATAGGCAGGTCAGATGCACTGACGGCAAATGCACCACCAAGGAGGGGTCTGTACCAAAGGCGTTTCTGTCACAGTCACTGGCCTACACCAACAAAATAGTCTTTTTTAATCTTACTTCATTTAATTGTACCTTCATTTCCAATGACTAAGAAGATAGGGGGCTTTTCTCTCTGAGAGACCAGGTCGGTAGCCTGGTCTACTAAGCTGCTACTGTAGACCTGTTTTCTAGAATTAGCAGGGTCCCCTCTTTTTTTGTACTAGGGATTGAACCTAAGGGCATTCTACCTTTGAGCTACATCCATTGCTGAGGCTGGTCTAAAACCTGCAATCCTCCTGTCTCAGCCTCCCAAGTACTGGAATTACAGGTGAGTGCCACCATGCCCAGCCCTATTTTATATTTTATTTTGAAACAGGGTCTTCCTAAGTTGCTGAGGCTGGCCTTGAACATGCAATCCTCTTGTCTCAGCCTCTCAAGTACTAGGATTATAGGTGTACACCAAGCCCGGCAAGAATAGGTATTTTTTTTTTATTTCTTATTTTTTTTATTAATTGGTGCAGTGTAATCATACATCTTTGTTAGGTACAAGCTGATAAAGGCATATATGATGCATGCATTTCTCATTTAACCCTTTCCCCAATTCCCACCCCACTCCCTTGCCCTCCCTACTTCTCAAGTTCAGTTTAGTGATTGACTTTGATATATTTGTTAAAGTACATCATGTGCATTAGGGTGTCTCCCCCCTCCCCACCCTTGCCCATCACCATCAGTTAAGTCAACTTCTTTGCTTATCTAGGGTCTCTCCTTTTTCATCTGGAGTCTCTCTTATACCCCATATTCTCCCTAGCATCCACATATTAGGGAGAACATATGCTTTTTTACTCTTTGTGACTGACTAATCTCACTTAACATAATGTTTTCCAGTTGCATCCATTTCCCTGCAAATAACATGATTTTGTTCTCCTTTATGGTTGAGTAAAATTCCATTGTGTACATATCCCATAGTTTTGTAATCCATTCATCTGTTGTTGGACATCTTGGCTGGTTCCATAGTTTGGCAATTGTGAATTGCACAGCTATAAACATACATGCGTCGGTCTGATAGTTTGGTTTCCATTCTTTTGGGTAGATACCCAGAAGTGGTATTGCTGGATCATATGGTAGGTTCATTCCCATTCATCTGAGGATCCTCCATACTGTTTTTCAAAGTGGTTGCACAAGTTTGCAATCCCATCAACAATGTATTAGGGTTCCTACTTCTCTACACCCTCATCAGCATTTGTTGTTGTTTGTATTCTTGATGATTGTCATTCTGATTGGGGTTAGGTGAATTCTCAAGGCAGTTTTGATTTGCATCTCTCTGATCGCTAATGATGTGGAACATTTCCTCATACATTTATTGGACAAGTGTATTTCTTCTTTTGTGAAGTGTCTATTTAGATCCTTTGCCCATATTTTGATTGGGTTATTTGTTTTCTTAGCTGTGATTTTCTTGAGTTCTCTGTATATCCTATATATTAGTCCTCTATCAGAAGAGTAGCTGGCAAAAATTTTCTCCCACTCTGTGGGCTCTCTGTTGAGGTTCTTCATAGTTTCCTTTGCTGCACAGAAGCTCTTCAGTTTAATGCAATCCCATGTATTGATCTTCCTTTGAGTTGCTTGTGCTTTGGGGGTCTTGTTGAGAAAGTTTTTACCTATGCCTATGTGTTGTAGTGTTGGTCCTATGCCCTCTTCAAGTAGCTGCAAGGTCTCTGGCCTGACTTCCAGGTCTTTGATCCACCTTGAGTTGACTCCTGTGCAGGGTGAGAAAGTGGGGTTTATTTCCATTTTCCTGCATATGGTTAACTAGTTTTGCCAACATCATTTGTTGAAGAGGCTATCTTTTTTCCAGTGTATGTTTTTGGCTCCTTTGTCAAAAATCAATTGACTGTATGTATGTGGATTTGTTTCTGAATCTTCTATTTGCTCCATTGGTTTATGTGCGTGTGTTTGTGCCAATACTATGCTGTTTTTATTACTGTGGCTTTGCAGTAGAGTTTGAAGTCAGGTATTGTGATACCTCCTGCATGATTCTTGTTGCTAAGAACTACTTTGGCTATCCTGGGCTTTTTGTTGTTCCAAATGAATTTAAGGACTGATTTTTCTATGTCTGTGAGGAGTGACCTTGGTAATTTCATGGGTATTGCATTGAATTTGTAGATCACTTTTGGGAGGATGGCCATTTTGATGATATTTATTCTGCCTATCCAAGAGCATGGAAGATCTTTCCATCTTCTAAGGTCTTCATCAATTTCTTTTTTCAACTTTTTATAATTTTCCTTACAGAGATCTTTTACCTCTTTGGTTAGGTTTATCCCTAAGTATTTTATTTTTTGGGGTGCTATTGTGAGTGGAATTGTTTTCTGGATTTCTTTTTCAGTGGATTTACGGTTGGCATACAGAAAAGCTTCTGATTTTTTAAGATTGATTTTGTATCCAGACACTTTGCTGAATTTGTTGATTAGTTCTCTAAGTTTTTTGGTTGACTTTGTTAGGTCTTCTAAGTAGAGTATCATGTCATCTGCAAAAAGGGATAGTTTTAGTTCTTCTTTCCCTATTTTTCCCCTTTGATTTCCTTCTCTTGCCTTATTGCTCTGGCTAGAGCCTCAAGTACTATATTGAATAGAAGAGGTGATAATGGACATCCTTGTCTTGTTCCTGTTTTTAATGGGAACTCTAATTTTTTTCTCTATTTAATATGATGTTGGCTGTGGGCCTATTGTATATTGCCTCGATGATGTTGAGGTATGTTCCTTCTATTCCCATTCTCTGCAGTGTTTTTAGCATGAATGGGTGTTGGATTTTGTCAAATGCTTTTTCAGCATCAATTGAGATGATCATGTGATTTTTGTCTTTGATTCTGTTTATGTGGTGAATTACATAGATTGTTTTTCATATGTTGAACCAGCTTTGCATCCCTGGGATGAACCTGACTTGGTCATGGTGTATAATTTTCTTGTTGTGATTTTGAATGTGCATTGCTAGTGTTTTGAAAAATAGGTATTTTTATTTATTTATATATTTATTTATTTATTGTGGTACTGGGGATTGAACTCAGGGGCATTCTACCTCTGAGCTATACCCCCAGCTCTATTTTTTATTCTTTATTTTGAAACAGGGTCTCACTAAGTTGCAGAGGACCTCACTAGGTAGTTAAGGCTGGCCCCGAACCTGGATCCTCCGGTCTCAGTCTCCCAAATGCTGGGATTACAAGTGTGCGCCACCACACCGGGCTAAGAATAGGTATTTTTAATAGCTGTCCCTGCCACTTAATTTTTGTGCTCAGGCAAATTTGAGAAATGTTGATTTAATAGGGATGTCCTTGGTTGTTCAGGGAACTTCAAAACAGAGTTTTAACAATTTAACCTAATTCCCTTAACCTTCTCAGCCACCTTACAAAACCGGAAAGTGAATGTACCAGACAAGCAAGGAAGTGATTTTCAGGACCCAACTCTGCTATGTATCTGCCTCCCAGCCCTGACACAGATGCTCCCCATGAGGGCAGGAGGGGCTGGAGATGATGGTAATTAGTCCCTTGAAAATCTGATTCCAGAGACTTTCCATAGGTGACTTGAAGTGCTGTAGCAAAGTAATATAAACTGGATGGCTTATAAACAATGGAGATGGATCTGTCCTAGCACTGGAGATGAGAAGTCCAAGATCAAGGCATGGGGGGAACGTTCTGATCTGCCGAGGTTCCATGTCCTCGCATGGTGGAATGTGGGGCTAGGCTCTGAGGTCTCTGATACAGATAAGAACCTCAATCATGAGAGCTCTACCTTCATGACCTCATCACCCCCCAAGGCACCACCTCTGTCTTGGGGAGTTAAGACTTCAACAGAAGAATTTGGGGGAGACACAAACATTCAATCTTAGTGGAGACCACCCCAGCTGCTTTCCTGTTCATTCCAGTCCACACCTGCTGTCACTGGATGTCATTAATAATGCCTCTTTTCACTCCCACAAAAGCTCCAGTTTGGACAAAAAAGTTATGTGGGCATTTACTAGATGGTTACCACTACCCTTTTCTCTGATTCATGATTCAGAAATGGAACTTATTTATTGGCTTCTTCGTGTCTAAGACTTTTCCCTACTTCAAGTGGAGATCTTACTAATGAATCTCTCTCTCTCTCTCGCTCTCGCTCTCGCTCTCGCTCTCGCTCTCGCGCTCCCTCTCTCTCTCATACCCAGGGATGTTCTAACTCCAAGCTATACTCCCAGCCCTTCTTATATTATATTTTGAAATGAAGTCTCACTAAGTTGCTAAAGCTGTTCTTGAACTTGCAGTCCTCTTATCTCAGCCCCCCAAGTCCTGGGATTCCAGGTGTGGGATTCCACACCCAGCTTCATTCCTCTCTTTTAAAGAACAGTATTTAATGAAATTAGGAACCGAACAATTCTCATGTTAAAGACTATTATTTTGCTTTTTTTCTAAAAAAAATTTGCAATTCATAAACACATTAAGATATGTTCTTTTTTATCATTCCCAGTAAGACAAACTAAATTTCAAAAAAAAATTTTAATACTCTGTCAACAAAAGTTCTTCAATTTTTCCGGTTCAATAACTTTATTGAAAAAGATGCCATTTGACATGTCTCTATCATAATCAATTAGCTTTTTCATTTTCACTGTGACAAATATAATTGTTGATTAATTTCTCCATTCAAGGTCATTTTAACTTTAAGATAGAGCCCTAAATGTATGTTAGCTGGGAGACTCAAAAAAAAAAAAAAAAAAAAAACCCTCCTTCTTTTAAAAATTAGCACTGACTACAGAGAATTCAGAACAAAAATTAATGGAACCAAGATGTATGACTAACATGTTCAAAGTCACCCCCACATGGCTAAGCCTGAACAAGTATGACAGAAACAGATAAAGCTGACATGCTTCCAGATACCACAAGGCTATCAACCTAGCTCTCAAAAGTGCCTGTCATCTCTTTTCCCATTGTACTCTCCTTCCCATGAACCATGAACTCATGTTGCATCTGCCCTGCCTGGGAGGTGGTCACCCACCATCATTTTGCCAATTGCTGGAGATAGGATTCTCTAGTCTCAGAAAGATAGATGAGGTGTCCACCCAGGATCAGAAGGCTTAGTAAAAGAATAGAGCAAAATGAGGCACGGTGATGATGTAACCATACCAGTTAATGGGAGCAAGATCTGTTTCTAAGTATCTGCAGTCACTGATATCACAATGAGAGCTGAAATCAATTCCTTGCCCACTATCCTTGCATTCTCCCCTTCAGTGGATGTTGATGGAACACCAACTATGTTCTAACTATGATCTATAGGTAACAGGAACAGAACAATGAACAAAACAGGCCAAGATCACTATCTTCCTGAGCCTACATTCTAGTGGGGGAGATAGATGACCTACAAGATAAGTAAGTAAAGCATTTAAAATGCTGGCAACTGGTACTAAAGGGGGCAGGGAGTAAACAGGGAAGGAGAAGGAGCAAAGGTCGTGGGGCGGGATTGTGGCTGGTATGCTAAAAAGTTGTGAGTAAACTAGTGTGGCCTAAGGAGATGTGGTTAGAGGGGTGGGCACAATTTCCTAGGCCTTTAGAAGGATATTTTGGATTTCACTTTGGGTGTTGTTGTTATGGGAGGAGGTATTTTTGATACTAGGGATTGAACCCAGGGGCATTCTATCTCTGAGCTAGGGTCTCAGTCTTGCTGAGGTTGGCCTTGAACTTGCAATCCTCCTGTCTCAGCCTCCCAAGTACTGGGATTCCAGGCATGCACCACCACACCCTGCAACACTGAGGATTTTATCTTGAACAACTAGAAGGGCTGCCATTAGCTGGATGAAGCCTATAGGAGGAGGCAGCTTGGAAGGGATCAGCAGTAGCCGGCATGTGCAAGTGTGGCGTGAGATGCTTGCTAGATGTCTGTGTGGAGATTACAATCAGACAGTTGAACATACAGATTAAGGATCGGCCAGGACTGGATGGATACATTTGGAAGCCACCAAATACATGCAATCATTAAACTAGATGAGATTATCATATGAATGAGCTTACATGGAAAAAATGACCAAGGAAGACATACCAACTTAGAGTGAAGTCAAAAACTAAGTTGCAAAGCAAAAAACCCAAGTACTTGGCTTGCACATGTGGGGTTTTGTGGACTGACAGGGCTGCCCAGTTCAGTTTCTCAGAAGTCCCAGCTTGCTGCATCTGCAGCATAAACCGCAAATTGGGCTCATGGTTATGTCCTCCTGATGCCCTGCACAGGGACACAGCACTATAAAGAATTGGGTTGGCTGAATTAAATGCCATACAGGTTTGTGATTTAACTTTCCCTCTTTCTACCCGAAATTCTTGCATTTCAAGTCTTGGAATTCAAAACAGTTGCTGGTAAAATTACATTCAAGTGCAATGCCATTTGTATAAACCAGGAGATTAAAATGTAAAATAATTAGATCTTTATCTAATCTCTCTCCGGGGACTTAGCAGCTGCTACAATCTGACCGTTGGCTATTTTTTTTAATCAGGGCTTCCCCAAAGCGGACCCTAAATGACTAATGATCTAATTTTTAGAAGCTTGTTAATTTTAGTTTTAATTATATATGTGAGTGTGTATGTATGCACATATAACAGATCAATTCTTTATTTTCCATTTCTCACTTAAGTTATAAAATTGGTATGTTGAGTTTATAAAGAGTATAATCAATTACCTTTAAAAACTATGTGTAATTGTTGTGGGAAAAGGTTAAATTCTTAAGTTTTTCACTGAATTGTTTTAAACAAGTGGATGTATACATAAAGAACATTCAAAGTTTAAAGATGAATAAAGAGAATTAGACAAAATAAAAATAGTAGTGAGCATTCCCACCAACAAACCTTCCTCGCTCCCTCAACTATAAGCACATATTTACATGGCCAGGGTTTTCTGTGCATTTTTATTGCAACTGTTCATTCATGATATCATGAAATCTGAGCAGAGATTCCAATTGAATGATTTTCTCCCTGGAGTTGCGGGGCAGGTTCCAGAAGGCCCCAGGAGGAATCAGTGTAAACACTGTGACCGTTATTTACCCTAACTGGGACTCCAGCAGCTGGGCTCTTTGCATGATATGCAAATGGCACGTCATTCGGGGAGAGGATGAATGCTGCAGCACTTGCAGGCAAACATGAAAAACATGAACTGCAGTGGGAAAGGCAGCCATAGAGAAGCCAGGCAGGAGCAAGTGGGCCGCGAGGGCAGGACGAAGCATCTTCCAAAGAAGTGAAACTCTTGCTTGCTGGGCGTGCTGGGAAGCGCTCAGCATTCTCAGCCTCGGTAAGCAACAGATGGGTGTGAGCCGCAGCAATTCCTCCTGGCCACCATCTTCCTCTGGGACAAATTTATCAAACACTGAGTCTGTGCACAGTTTCTGAGAGGTACAGCGGGAACACAGTATCTGAAAGCAAAGCTCTGGGGTCCAAGGGGAGAAATGATAGAAAAAAAAAATACACGCGTGTCTGAAGTCAAACAGGCCAGGTAGGAATCTTGCAGTTCTACAACCTACTTGCTATGGGTATTAAGCAAGATTTCCAATTTCTCTGTTCTCAGTTGCCGTATCGGTAAAATGGACATAGCAGCACTATTTCATAGTAAGACTGTGGTAAGATTTAATTGATATTCTTTTTTTTTTTTTTAATTTTTTAATTTTTATTGTAGTAATTCGTGCAATATAGCGTACATCTTTGTTAAGTACAAATTGTTAACAACATATTTGCACACAATTCTCATTTGACCCCTTCCCCGATTCCCTCCCCATTCCCGTTCCCTCCCCCTCCCTCCCCCTAAGGTTCACTTCAGTGAGTGACCTTGTTATGA
>PVLC010011123.1:0-35000 GCA_004027655.1 Graphiurus murinus
TCTTATGTCCCATTTTCTCCCTAGCTTCCACATATTAGGGGGAGCATTTGATTTTTAACTTTTAGTGACTGACTTATCTCACTTAACATAATGTTTTCCAGTTCCCTCCATTTCCTTGCAAATAACATGATTTTGTTCTTCTTTATGGCTGAGTAAAATTCCATTGTGTACATATCCCATAGTTTTGTAATCCATTCATTTGCCCATTTTTTGATTGAGTTATTTGCTTTCTTAGCTGTGATTTTCTTGAGTTCTCTGTATATCCTAGATATTAGACCTCTATCAGAAGAGTAGCTGGCAAAAATTTTCTCCCACTCTGTGGGCTCTCTGTTGAGGTTCTTGATAGTTTCCTTTGCTGTGCAGAAGCTCTTCAGTTTAATGCAAACCCATGTATTGATCTTCCTTTGAGTTGCTTGTGCTTTTGGGATCTTGTTGAGAAAGTTTTTACCTGTACTTATGTGTTCAAGTGTTGGTCCTATGCCCTCTTCAAGAAGCTGCGAGTCTCTGGCCTGACTTCTAGGTCTTTGATCCACCTTGAGTTGACTCTTGTGCAGGGTGAGAAAGTGGGGTTTATTTCCATTTTCCTGCATATGGTTAACCAGTTTTGCCAACACCATTTGTTAAAGAGGCTATCTTTTTTCCAGTGTATATTTTTGGCTCCTTTGTCAAAAATCAATTGACTGTAAGTACGTGGGTCTGTTTCTGAGTCTTCTATTCTCCTCCATTGGTCTGTGTGTCTGTTTTTGTGCCAATACCATGCTGTTTTTATTACCGTGGCTTTGTAGTAGAGTTTGAAGTCAGGTATTGTGATACCTCCTGAATGGTTCTTGTTGCTAAGAACTACTTTGGCTATCTTGAGCTTTTTGTTGTTCCTGATTAATTTAAGGACTGACTTTTCTATGTCTGTGAGGAGTGACTTTGGTAATTTAATGGGCATTGCATTGAATCTGTAGCTCACTTTTGGGAGGATGGTCATTTTGATGATATTTATTCTGCCTATCCAAGAGCATGGTAGATCCTCCCATTTTCTAAGATCTTCATTGATTTCTTTCTCTAACTTTTTATAGTTTTCCTTATAGAGGTTTTTTACCTCCTTAGTTAGGTATATCCCTAAGTATTTTATTTTTCAGGGTGCTATTGTGAGTGAAATTGTTTTATGGATTTCTTTTTCAGTGGTTTTATGGTTGGCATACAGAAAAGCTTCTGATTTTTTAAGATTGATTTTGTATCCAGACACTTTGCTGAATTTGTTGATCAGTTCTATAAGTTTTTTGGTTGAGTTCTTGGGTCTTCTAAGTATAGTATCGTGTCATCTGCAAAAAGGGATAGTTTTATTTCTTCTTTCCCTATTTTTACCCCTTTGATTACCTTCTCTTGCCTTATTGCTCTGGCTAGACTATCAAGTACTATATTGAACAGAAGAGGTGATAATGGACATCCTTGTCTTGTTCCTGTTTTTAGTGGGAACTCTTGCAGTTTTTCTCCATTTAATATGATATTGGCTGTGGGCCTATTGTATATGGCTTTTATGATTTTGAGGTATGTTACTTCCATTCCAATTTTCTGAAGTGCTTTTAGCATGAATGGGTGTTGGATCTTGTCAAATGCTTTTCCAGCTTCTATTGAGATGATCATGTGATTTTTGTCTTTGATTCTGTTTATGTGGTGAATTATATGGATTGTTTTTTTGTATGTTGAACCAGCCTTGCACCCCTGGGATGAACCCAACTTGGTCATGGTCTATAATTTTCTTGATGTGATTTTGAATGGGTATTGCTAGTATTCTGTTTAGCAGTTTTGCATCTAAGTTCATCAATGATATAGGCCTATAGTTTTCTTTTCTTGAGCTGTCTTTATTTGGCTTCGGAATTAATGTGATGTTGGCTTCTTAGAATATGTTTGGGAGGGTCCTGTTTCTTTCTATTTCACAGAATAGTTTGAGGAGTATTGGGATTAGGTCTTCTATAAATGTTTTATATAATTCACTTGGAAAACCATCTGGCCCTGGGCTTTTGTTTGATGGTAAACTCTTAATTGCTGTTTCTATCTCTTTGATTGCTATTGGTCAGTTTAAGTTTTCTGCATCTTCTTGACTCAATTTAGGAAGGTTATATGTGTCTAGAAATTTGTCAATGTCATCTAGATTTTCCATTTTGTTGGAATATAGTTTTTCAAAATAGTTTCTGATGATCTTCTGTATTTCCATTCTGTTGGTGGTAATATCTTTTTCATCTCTTATTTTGGTAATTTGGGTTGATTCTCTCTTTCTTTTGGTTAGGTTGGCCAATGGTTTATCTATCTTGTTTATTTTTTCAAGAAATCAACTTTTGGTTTTGTTGATTTTCTGTATTATGTTTTTATTCTTATTTCATTAATTTCTTCCCTGACTTTCATAATTTCCTGTCTTCTCCTGGCTTTGGGGTTGGACTATTCTTGTTTTTCAAGTGCTTTGAGCTGTGTCATTAGGTTATTTATTTGGTGATTTTTCTGGTCTTAAGTGGGCACTCAGTGCTATAAATTTTCCTCTTAGTACTGTCTTCAAAGTGTCCCACAGGTTTTGATATGTTGTATCTCCATTTTCATTGTTTTTTAGGAATTTTTTAATTTCTCCCCTTACTTCTTCTATGACCCAATCCTCATTCAGCAATGTGGTGTTCAGTCTCCATGTATTTACATGGTTACTTTGGGTCTTCTTAGAGTTGATTTCTAGTTTCACTCCATTGTGGTCTGAAAAGATGCAGAGAATTATGTTACATTTTTTGAATTTGCCAGTTCTCACTTTGTGGCCCAGAATATGGTCTATTATAGAGAAGGTTCCATGGGCTGCTGGGAAAAATGTGAATTCAGCTGTAATGGGTGAAAGAGTCTATATGTGTCTAATAGATCCATTTGGTTTATGGTATTCTTTAGGTCTGAGGTGTCTTTACTGACCTTTTGTTTAGAAGATTGGTCTAGTGATGTGAGAGGAGTATTGAAGTCTCCCAGTATTAGTGTATTGGGATCTATGTTTGTCTTTATATCATACAGAGTTTGTTTTATGAAAGTGGCTGCACCTATTTTTGGGGCATAGATGTTGATAATTGTTATTTCCTCTTGCTGGATTGTTCCTTTTACTAGTAAAAAATGACTTGCTTTGTCTCTTCTGATAAGTTTAGGCTTGAAGTCTAATTTATCTGAAATCATGGTTGCTATTTCTGCTTGTCTTCAGGTTCCATTGGCATGGATTACCTTACTCCAGCCCTTCACCCTTAGTTTGTGGGCATCTTTTCTTGTAAGGTGTGTTTCTTGCAGGCAGTATATAGATGGATTCTGGGTTTTGATCCATTTTGCCACCTTGTGCCTTTTTATTGGGGAGTTGAGACCATTTATATTCAGTGTGATTATTGAGAGATAATTTTTAATCCTAATATTTTTGGTTTTTTTTTTTTTTTTTTTTTTTTTTTTGCGGTACTGGGGATTGAACTCAGGGGAATTCTACCTTCGAGCTACACCCCCAGCCCTATTTTTTATTCTTTATTTTGAAACCAAGTCTCACTAAGTTGCGGAGTGCCTCACTAGGTAGCTGAGGCTGGCCGCAAATCCGGATCCTCTGGTCTCAGCCTCCCGAATGCTGGGATTACAAGGGTGCGCCACCACACCCGGCTATTTTTGGTTTTGACTTCTGTTTTCAGTGGTGTTTATTCTTCTTTGCTTAGTTGTTTGTTTCACTGGTTTTCATGTTTACTTGTTAGTTCTTCTTTGTAATTAATCTCTTTGAGTATTTTCTCCAGTGTTGGTTTGGAAGACATGAATTCTTTCAGTTTCTGTTTGTCATGGAAGGTTTTTATATACCCGTCAATTTTGAGAGAATTTTGCTGGGTAGGAGAATCTTGGCTGCAAAGTTATTTTCTTTCAGAGTTTGGAATGTGTTACTCCAGTCCCTCCTGGCTTTCATGACTTGATTTGGGAGGTCTGGAGTGATTCTAATTGGTTTGCCTCTAAATGTCACTTGGCCTTTTACTTTTGTTGCCTTTAGGATTCTCTCCTTAGCCTCTACATTAGTCAACTTGATTATTATGTGGTGTGGTGAACCTCTTCTTTGGTCTTGTCTTGAGCAAGTTCTGTATGTTTCCTGTACCTGTGTGTCAACTTCTCTTTCTATGTTTGGAAAATTCTCTGATATTACTTCTTTGAGAAGGTTGTTTATTCCATTAGTTTCAACTTCTAATCCCTCTTCTATGCCTATTATTCTTAGGTTAGCTCTTTTAAAATTGGCCCAGATCTCATCAATGTCCAATTCATACTGTCGAATTTTTTTTTTCTAAATTATGTGTAATGGATTCATTTTTGGAATGTTCATCTTCTAAGAGTGATATTCTATTTTCCATGTGGTCTAATCTACTGTTTATTGTTTGTATTGATGCCTTCATTCCAGTTATTTCATCTTTCACTTCCTTCAATGCTTCTTTTTGATTCCTTTTCATGTCGTCACATTCTTTGTTTATTTGTTCCTTTATTTCTTTCCAACTCTCCCTACATTCTTTCTGAAAATCCTGTATTGTTTCTAGTACTAAAGATCTGAATTGTTCTGGTAATCTCTTCCATTCTGGGTTGGTGAGATCTGTTATTGATGGGTTGTGGTGGCTCATTGTTTCTTTGCTATTTTTTCCTTCCCATAGTTTCCCTGTTCTTAAATTTATATCTTTGCTGCTCTTGCAGATTTTCTCATCCAATCTCTGCAATGGGGGTTTACAGGTGTCTGCTGGTATATACAAGGACAGGTTGTGTTCAATGTGAAGGTTGGGTGAGAAGTCACAGTGATGATTTCAAGTATAGAGTAAAGTAGAGGGTATGGTCCAGTGGAATAGGAAGTTGAGTGTGTTGAGGTGATATATTGTAAAGATTAGAGATGATAGATATGTCGGGAGATTCTGGTAGTCAATATAGAGTTTCAAGTGTGGTAGTATGAGATGGTCTTGATATGAGACAGGAAAAAAGGAAAAAGAAAAAAGAGGAAAAAAAGTGTTGAGGAGAAATATAGATGGGAGAGAGGGAGGGAAGCTTGTAAAAGGGATAAGGAGGGGATTCAACAACCTAAAAAAGAAATAACAAAGCAACCAATCATCCAAACAAACATAAATAAATCAAAGCAATATAAAATGAAAATAGATAAAACATAACACCCAACAAACAAAAAAAAAATAACAAAAAAAAGCAAAAAAACAAATTAAACGCCCCAAACCAAAAAACCAACAAGAACCAAAATAGAAACCCTGCTAGTTTGTAAGTACAGAGCTTAAATTTTCGAGTGTGTCTCTAGCATTTCTATTTGCTCTGTCAGTGCAGACAGGGGGTTCCCCTGATGCCTTTCCCGCTGCAAGCTTGTGCCTCTGAGGTCTCCACAGGGCCTGTCTGTGTCTCTCACCCTGCCTTTGTTGGTGGTGGGAGTGCAATCTAAATACCGGGCATTTTCAAATGCTCTATGTGCACTGAGTTCTTCCCGCACTTCTGTTCCTATCTAATCGCTAGAAGGGCAGGTGACTGAGTCTGTCCTTTGAATAGGGGCCCCCGGGAGTGCAATCCAACTTACAGATCCCTGCTGCTCTGGTTCCAGTGGGAGCGGTGAGCTGGGTGACCTGGGCGCAGGCTTAAGATGGTTTTCCCAGGTGTTCTCCTTCGCTATTGTTCTTGCCGGTAAATGTAGTTGCTTACTTTGCCTCTAGTCGCTGGGGTTGCATGAGGTTGATGATGGTCAGAGTAGCTGGCAGAATCCTGACTGGGGAAATGATGGCTCACAAAATGGTGGCCGCGATTCGTGGCGCGCACTGGCTCCCTTTTTTCTCCTGGGTTCTGTTCAGCTTCTGTCAAAAAGCTGCGTTTGTGGCAGTTTTAATTCAAGCTCTGCAGTGCGCTGCTCGCTGTTTGGCTCTGGCGTGAGAGGTGCACTGGGGTGGTCCCGCGGGGGCTTACACTGGTTTCTGGTCATCCCCCACATTCTGGTCGCTGTGGAAGGTGTGAGGGTCCACCGCCTGGATAGGGTGTGGATTTCTGGGGTAGTTTATTCCACGTCTGTCTTGTAGCTGGATCCTCAGCGGTGTTAGCAGACCTCGGCATCTGGCTGGCCGTCGCACAGCTCACAGCCTGGCGCTGAGCCGCCATGTGGTCAGGCTCGTTTGCACTCCCTGGTCAGCTCTCTAAAGACCCCAGTCTCTTTGTTTGTAGTTCAAATTTAGCTTTTTTGTTGCTTTTTTTATTTTTTTCTTCCGTTAAGAAGCTATTTTTATAGCAGATTTGATTCAGTCTCTCAGCGCCTAAGGGGATGTGTTTCACTTAGGTGCCATCTTGGCTGGTGCAACCTGTTTTTATTTGAGTGCTTCTTTTTGTCTTTATTTTCCTATTAAAAGCTCTCCTCCACTATCTGGTGGCACCAGTCTACCAGCTCATATTCTAGAGAGGCTGAGATTCTGTGCATATAAATGGAACTTACTAGAGGTGAGTTCAATCAGTAGGTTCAGAGCAGGTTCAGAGCTCCAGAGCCCAACCAGCAGATCAGCAGATTCAGTTTCTTCTCCTTCCTCCTCCTCCTCCTCCTCCTCCTCCTCCTCCTCCTCCTCCTCCTCCTCTTCTTCTTCTTTTTTTGTAGTACTGGATTGAACCTAGGGGCACTCTACCTAGAGCAACACCCCCAGCTCTACTTTTAATTCTTTATTTTGAAACAGGGTCTCACTAAGGTTCAGAGGGCCTCACTAACTAGCTGAGGCTGGCCATGAACCTGGATGAATCCTCCTGTCTCAGCCTCCTTTCTTTCTTTCTTTCTCTCTCCTTCCTTCCTTCTTTCCTTCTCTTTCATATATGTGTATGTATATATGTGTGTATATATCTTCTTGAATTTATGAATTTCCTTAAAGAGAATTTTCCAAAAATTTCCCCTGGAGAAAGTAAATTCAGTGGGTTTAAGCCTGGTTGTCAGTGCTTTGGAGACTGGCACGTGGACCTCAGGTTTTAGTATATAGACTTTTACCTAATCTCTCTCAAGTTTCAATATGAATTCACACTTTTAGCTAGGTCTGGTATTCTTGAATATGAAATAAACTGCAGCTACCTTTTCAGAGTTTCCTTTCACTCTTTCACAAGGATCAGGAAAGGAGACAATTCTACATATTATTTCTAGCACATAAAATGCTCTTGGAATTTTAGAGCCTTAGATAAAAAAAAGTTTTTAGATATAGTGGAGCAAAAATTCTCATTTTTTCCCTTCCTAACCAACTAAAATATTCATAGTAGACAGTGTTTATCATTTAAGAATCATTTTACTATTTATGACATTTTTATCCTTTCTTGCTAGTCTACAAGGCAAGAATTTTCCATCTTTTCTTTCTCTTGTTACCCCAATGACCTAATGTATAAAACTACATAAGTACTAAATACACTAAGAATTGATTAGTTGATTTGTTTTTTGTTTAATTCTGAAGATAACTATTTTCTTAGATTATTGTTCCTGCCATTTGCATACCAGATCTCAATAGGTGGCTCTTCACCACCTATTGTCCCACAGTTTCTCGGTTTTGGGCCAGAAGCAATACTTATTAATAATTGTCCTTTGAAGTTCATCTTGTATCTTTGAATTTGCCTTGAAACTCTATTTTGTCTTACTTCTTTGAAATGCTAAATTTTTCTATGCTTGTTAATTTGTGATGTTTATTATGAAAGTTACCAGTTTTATTTTGTCAGTACATTCCTGCAATTTGCCTAGGTACAGGGTTTACTTCCTGCACACCATCATCTATTTCTCTCTTATTTCGGATCTGTGTTTTTGTGTGAGGATTGGCTGGTGTCTAGAAGATAGAATGCCAGCTTTTATAATATTTCTTGAAAGCAGCCCTCTAATATACTTCTTATCTTTAAAAATATGTAATTTAATAATATATTCCTTCTTTTTAATCTCTCTCATTGAAATGATACCTTTAGAACATAATTAATATCTTGCATTCGTATGGTGCTTTGAGCTTTTCAGAGCACTAGTTCATCTATTATCACTGTGTGTGTGTTCTATAACATTGCAGTAAGTGAAATAGGCTCTTGTTATTGTCATTCAGAGAGGCAAAAGTGGAAGCAGAGAAAGGGAAGGTGATTTCCTGAAGGCCAGGAAGATGATTAGCAGTAAATCTGGGAAGAAAATTCTACTCTTCTGATTCTCAGTGTCACCCACTTTTCCTTACCTGTCTCTTCCACCCCATAACACAATTGTTCACCCTCAGCATTTAGATTCTACCCTGAGGCTGAGTGGTGCAGCTGTCACCACCCCAGAGCCCGTTCCCTGTTGCTTTACTGTTGAGTTCTTTCTTCATTTATCATCCCATTGTGGCACCTACAGTGGCTCTAGACTCACATGTGGGAAGAAGACCTTTTAAACCTGCCATAAATCAGACACATTTTACCTTGCTGTTGTCTGTGGTCTTTGAAAAATCTATTTTTTAGTTAAGACATTTTTCTTAAGCAAGTAAAAGTCTCTTCTCGCTTTAATGAAAACATTAAGCTCTATTTGATATCATCTGATTTTTCCTATGTGACGAGGTCCATCTGCAAAGGAACAACTATTGATAAGGTTCATTGACCTCCATTACCCTCACCCTCCCTCCATTCTGATCCCACCATTTTTTTTTCTTCTAAAACACTGAATTCTAGAACTGTATGGAATCAGTCTGCATCAGCACTAAAACTGCATAGATTCATCAAAGCTCCCTTTACATTTGTCTTCATCTGTCTCTGTCCCACTCACCTGGAAGGAAAACAAAAGTCAACACAACGATTATGCCACTTCAATAAGAGAAAAATAACCATATTTCTCAAGAGAAGGTCAATCTGGCAGTAAGACAAATGCCCAAGATTTTGAGTGGTTGTAATGCCATCAGGTACTCATGTCTATCCTTGGGCAGGTCACACCTCATTCCCTAATGGTACTTGGTTTGGGCATTTGTGATATTTAAGTCAGGTAGAGCAGCCAAAGGTGTGGACAAATGCTTTCAGAGGATGCTAGTTTAATTAAGTGAGGAAGAGAATGGTCCAGGTAATTCAGGTCCAAATATTACTTTTTACTAAAATGCTCACAGAATCAAAGGAGGAAGTTCTGACCTTACTCTTTTTTACTTTTTGCTGCTGTTCTGGTACATCCTGAAAGAAACCAAGATTATTCATATTCTCTGTCTATTGAGGAACTGTGAATAACATAGAAAAATTGTGCACTAATACTTCTTGTATGAACAACTTTGTGCTGAGCAATGTTAGTGACAGGAAAATTGGGGATTTTATCTTGAAGAATCTACAATTAAGCAGCAAGACAATAGAGAAGTATATAGAACAGTATGGAAAAATATTGGCTGCAGCAGCATGAACCATTGCAGGCTCAAGTGCAATTGGGTTGCAGGGAATGGAAAGATGGTATATGGCTGAGGGAGTCAAGTCCACATCATGGACAAGCTTCTTAAAGTTATCTTGGAAATATCATCACATTTAGATAGAGAGCAAGGAGAGGGGTGGGCATTTGTGGGCCGAGGAATAACATAATCAAAGGCACAAAATCAAGAAAGTCCCTGACTTTGCAGACCACAGGGAAAGTGACTTGTATGAGGAAGCAGTCAGCTCAGGTGGGACCTTAAGAAACCTCCCGAAATGAAGCCTCTCAGGACCTTTTCAAAGATCTTTCTTTTAACTCCCAGCGGATGACAACCAATTTTCAGAGAGCTCTATTTGAGTGCTAGACTTGGAAAATGACATTCAGCTGACATTTAACGATTTGCACACATTTTGCAAGGGCTTTCTTTTTCATGTGTGAAGCCAAACTGAGAGAAGACAAAATAAGTTTGTATAGTAACACCTGATATGAGATTAACTCAGAGCCTTGTTTTAGTTAGAACATTGTTTGTCTTAAGTTTATGGTCAAGCGTAATCAACTCTAATTAATTAAAGCTGGAGATAACATCTTCTGAATGCTAATCTAAATTAGACCAACAAACTCCTTTGGTGATAAGGGCCATTTCCCATGACTTTTTGGCAAGTTTCATGGGTAATGGCTATCCATGGGACTTAAGGTCCTACCGAAGATTTGACAAGGTATAATTAAAATAAATTCAAATAGATAAATAAAAATAAAATCATGTTGCTATACACCTGTAACCCTAGAACTTGAAAGGCTGAAACAGGAGGATTGCAGGTTCAAGGACAGTCTCAGTAACTTAGCAAGACAGTATTTCAAAATAAAAAAAATAAATAGAGGACTGAGGGGTATAACTTAGAGTTAGAACACCTGTGGGTTCAATTTCCATTACAAAAATTCAAGGAACTAAGAACCAGAATGTAATGCTAACATCAACTTTCTCAGTACCCCAGTAATAAATATAAGGAAGCTCTTACCTATGAAGGCCATGTACTCTACCAATGTGACAGGTTAAAGAGTAGAGGTTAGGTTGTCATTCTTACTGACCATTCAATGTTCTTCCCAGAGCTGTATGGGTGTGTACAAGTGAATATTCTGGCATGCTTACTTACACATAGACATGTAAAATAACTCAAAATAAAATACATCAAAATAACTCAAGGGAGTAAAATTTTCAAACCTCACATTTATCATGTGCTTATAAAGACCATAGAGAATAGCTGCTAAGTTTGATGAAATGCTTCAAACAGTAAAGAGATAAACAACTTAAGTACATTCAAAATGAAAAGATTTCTTCTTGACTTTTAATTATATTATATTGATGTTACTTTGGAGACATCATTTGTTGACTGTGATTATTTCTTTTCTACTATGTTTTATATTCTTCTTCCTTTATTTAACCTGAAAAAAAACACTATATGCCCTCAAATCCAAGATAAATGCTAATTTGACTGTGCTAAGACAGCAGATAGCAACTTTCAGGCAGTCTGGCTAGTTGATTTGTAATTGTTAAATAATGGCTCTCTAACATATGCAACTGGCTTGGAGATAATATCAGGATTACATTTGTCCCATGTACTAATATATTTCATTTTAATGGAATTTATTTCACTTAACATAAAGAAATGACTGTTTTGCATTCATTTCAGAGGTTACAGAATAGAAGTTGGGTGAGATAAAGCCAGGTCATTCAAGGGAATAAATATTGTTTAGGTTCATACTTATTGCAAGGCACTTACTGAGTTTTGCTGAGTATTTAAGTAAATAAGGTTGCAATTTTTCCACAAGGAATCCAAAACGCTGTAGGGAAAGACATAGTAACAAGTGGATTTGCATTCACCTCAAATTTCTTTTGGATGGGATGAAGAAAAGGACTAGGTAAATCTGTAATGCAGGGTACAGTTCAGTGGGCCCCATGAGAAAAGGAATTTGATTTGCTTGGGACTCTGGGTACAGCTTCAAAAAAGAGATATTAGAGAAATACTGGGGAATTAAATTTACCAGATTATGTATGTGCATTACAAATATCCAATAATGAATCTCGCTGTTAGGTAAAAACCATAATGTGCTAATAAAAAAAGAGATACTATTTAAAGCTGATTGTTAATGATTGACATGTGGCAGAGAGTATTACAAGAGGTTATGTCTTAAGCAATGTAGTGGGAGTGTGTGGGTCTAATTTTAAGAATGGCAAAAATGTCAATGAACCACAAAGTTGAGACTTGTAGTAGATGGTTAGATTGAAAATGGACTTAAATTTCAGGAAAAGGGGACACACTGAAGCATCAGGGCTGAGGACGTGGCTTAGAATCTTGGAAAGCTAGGGCTGAACCAGTCGAGACACTTTCTGAGGAACATGTGGCAGTTTCCTTCTCTTCATGTCCCTTGTGCCTCTCCTCTTGCTCAGTGTCTCCGTCAATATTCTTATTGCTGTGACCAAAAAAATCTGACACAAATTAAAGGAAGGATGATTTATTTGCCCAATGTTCTGAAGATTTTAAAGGTTCAGTCCCTGTCAGGCAAGGACTGCAGCACTCAGGGAACAGTGGCAGAAAGCAGAGAGAGGGACAGAGCAAGACTCTGCTCTTACATTCTGGAGGCTGGAAGCGAGAGAGAACAGGGGAAGGAAAGACCATGTATAATTCCCAAGGCCACATCCCCAGGGACCTTTCCTTGGAAAACGAGCCTGACTTTCAATGTGGCTGCTTGGTTTCTGTGAGGTCCTGGGTGGTGGGCATTCTAAATCAAAGCCATTACACTCAGCATCTAATAAGGTGTTTGCTCCTAGGCCCTATGCACAGTGATGTTATACACTTAGTGAACTGAGATAGAGAGATAAAAGGAGAGGCAATGAGAGATTTCATATGGGATGTATTAAATTTGACTTAAATTTCAGAAAGGGAGAATGTTTTGGAGGGCTTGTATGAAAGAAAATAAAAACAGTAGACAGTTTCCCTGAGTGAGAGAGATACTGAGGGGAAGAGAGGAAATAGAACCAGTGGTGAGAGAAGAGAGAGGGAGAAGGAAAGGGAAAGAGAGTGAGAGTAAGAGTGAGAGAGGGGGGAGAGGGAGAGGGAGAGGGAGTTTGTTCCAAGTGTTGGTCACTTGGAGACTTGTAGGACTGGAACTGTCCATCTTGGAATCACTTTCCATCTGTGACACACCTCACTGTCTTGAGAGGTCTCTTTGATCTTCACAGAGAACTCTTTACTAACATTTTGTATAAATGGTGTATTTATTTGTTATGACAATACATCCTCATGCTGGACTACAGAAAAATCCTATCAGGGATATTATAGACAAGTCAAATACAGGTTGGCATGATTTCAGGAAGTGAGTCCTCAGACTTAGAAGTAGGAAGAGTCAAAGGATGAACATGGTTTCCACAGAGCTCTGAGGGACGAAATGAGCTGTGGAATGGTGGTGTGAGGGGGACAAGCATGTGATTGTAAATAATAAGAATGAGGTAAATGCGGGAAGCTAAACAAAGGGGGCCCAAGGTGAGAGAGTTTGATATAATTTCTGTGCAGTGGTCTGTGAAAAGGACACACCTTTTATTGCTGTTGATTTATTGGGTAGTTATGAGAATAGGCATTTCTTAAAAAGACAGATTTTGTTTGTTCAGGCTGTTGCCAAACTGATAGTGCTCTAAAATAAAAGCAAAGCATGGTAAAACAGATTTTTTTCTCTTTTTGGCCACACTGCATGCAGCAACTTCAACCTAAATGAATCCCCCACACCCTCCTACCTGCAATTGAAGAACTGCAAGTTTTCTTTTATTTTGTCTCCTAACTGGCATGACTGGAAAACTGTTGTTATAATCTGTACCACTTAGCCTTGTTTTGTATGCATGTTTGTGATAGGATCTGAAAAAAAAAGTGCCACTTAAGATTGGGATGGGCGACTGCATTTTATCAATCGACCTTCATGGGTTCTGAGTTTAGAGCTAAACTCGAGCCTGTCTGTGTTCCAGTCCAATTATGCCAGTGAAACGTGATTTCATTGTTCAAAAGGAAATGGCTTCTTCTTCAGAATGCCCTCAGACATCAAATAATTTCCTTTAAAAAATAAATTGCAAATGAGTCTGACCAATGCAAAATTAACTCTCCCTGAAATAAATTGGAGTTCCTAAGTTATAGTGGAAAGGAAATACTCAACACATTATGCAAAGAATTTAGGAAGTCTGTCAATAACATTTATTGTCTCCTTAGTGTATGCAAACTCTTGTCATAGCACTATTGAGGGACAAAAGAAGACTACAGTCTTTCTCTGAACCATCTGATGATGAAAATAACCTCAAAATGTTAGTCTATCCACCCTAAGATTCTGTATTGTGAGGAGGCTATGAGCATACCTATTAACATAAAAAAGACAGTTCTGATATGGTTAGTCCATTCCCAAATGGAAGGTATTTTCTGAAACTGGAATATTCTGTTCTATTTCTGGGATAATCATTAGTAGAATGGAGAACTGAGTTCCAAGAGGGAGAGTCAGATAGCTGAAGCTCATTGAAGAAATTGGCCAGTAAAAATGAAGGTGAAAAGTGAACTTATTCTCCCATCCAATGTAACACAAGATGTGTAAGTAAAACAAACCAACAAAATCACCTAGCATGACAGCAGAGCTTGGTTAGGTCTGCTCCTTCCAGCCTGAGCACTTTGTGTCTATGAAGGGTGAGGAACAAAAGAGGGAAACAGAGAACTCATTAAGGATTGCCTTTCTCTTTCCCATTGTCATGCAGAGCCTGGCTCTTGGACAATGCCTGGCTTGCAATGTTCTTTTGGAACTGTGCTTAAAATAACAGAGAGGCAGAATAAATTACAAGTTAAGGGGTGGTCTCAGAATCCAGACTGCCAAAATTTTGTTTTTTTAAATTTATTGGTGCATTGTAATTATACATCTTGATGAGGTACAGGTTGGAGGGGTATGCATGTACACATCACTCATTTAGCCCTTCCCCAATTCCCACTCTGTTTCCTCCCTGTTCCCTCCTTCTCATGTTCAGCATTGTGATTGACTTTGATAGGTCTGTGAATGTACATCATGTGCAGAAGAGTGTTTCCCTCTTCCCCCTCCCATCTCCTTCAGTTAGGTTACCTTCTTTACTCATCTAAGGTTTCTCCTTCTCTGTCTGGAATCCTTCCTATATACCATTTCCTCCCATACAAATGGCCAATAAATGTATGGAAAAATGTTCAACATCATTAGCAATAGAGAGATGCAAATCAAAACTATGCTGAGATTTCATCTAACCCTAATTAGAATGGCAATCATAAAAACACAAACAATAACAAATGCTGGTGAGGATGTGGAGAAGTAGGAATTCTAATATTGCAAATAATTGCAACCATATTGGGAAACAGTATGGAGGAACCTCAGAAGAATGGGAATGAACCTATCATATGACCCAGCAATATCACTTCTAGGTATCTGCCCAAAAGAATAGAAACCAAACTACCAGACTAATGCATGAGTATCTATGTTTGTAGCTGCACAATATACATTGCCAAACTATGGAACCATCCAAGATGTCCACCAACAAATGAATGGATTACAAAGCTATGAGATATATACACAATGGAATTTACTGAGCCATAAAAAAGAACAAAATTATGTCATTTGCAGAGAAATGGATGGAACTGGGGAACATTATGCTAAGTGACATTAGTCAGTCACAAAAAGTGAAAAGTCGGATATTCTCCTTAATATACAGTTCACCAAAATTTAAACCTTGGATTTATATGATCTAAGTGCACGACTTTGGAACATTTACTTAAATGAAATCTAAAAAGGGAGATGCAATTTGTCTCAGAGGAGTTGGTAGCATTGAATAGAGTAATTTATGAGACAAACCCTGAACAGTGTCTATCACACAGCACTAAGTTATGCTGTTAGGTATTATTATTATAGCAGTATCCACCAGTTGGTGTATTATGAGAAAATCCTAGTTATTTATAGAGCCGCCCACCTGATCTGTGGAGAATACATTCCAAGCCTTCTACTGGATTTCTGATACCATGGATAGTACTGGATGTGCATAAGCTGTGCTTTATTCCTATAAATACATACCTACGATAAAGTTTAATTTATAAGATAAGCCCAGCAAGAGGTTAGTAATAACTAATAAGTTAAAACAATTATGATAATATACTATAGAAAAAATGTTTAAACTTGTGAATTATTTCTAGAATTTTCCATTTAAACTTTTGTACCTACATTGACCATATGTAACTGAAACTTCAGAAAACAGTACAGATAAAGGGGACTCTGAATGTCAGAAGAAAAAAATCTAGTTAGTAATTTCAGAGATAAGAAGCAAGTTTCTCCAACAAAATTTAAAATTTTAACCAGATCAGCAGTTATTTAGGTCATTGAAATGGGGACAGGACAAATAAAGTCCTGATTGCAAGAAAGATTAATAATGCAAATTATATTCTTATGTGTGTATTTACATACATACATACATACATATAGGGGATTGAGCCAAAGGACATACTACCTTCAAGCTACACCCCAGCACTAAGTTTCTGAGGGACTAAGTTGCTGAGGCTGGCTTTGAATCTGCAATCCTTCTGTCTCAAACTCCCAAATACTGGGCTTACAGGTGTGCATGACCACACCTACATCATTATAATATATTTTAAGCCATAGATAATGGTTGTTCTGGGCTAGGATTTTGTTAAAGCAAGAGCAGTTGATACTAGGGGAAAGTGAAACTGGAAATGAGGGATGCTGATTGGAGAAAGTAGTCCAGGGAAAGATAGTTACTACTGCCAAGGCTTGAGGCAGTAACACAAACCTTGCTGACCTTGTGGTTTTGCTATGAGGTGCACTGAACTCAGATACAGTATTAAAAATACTTATAGTAAGCCGGGCGTGGTGGCGCACGCTTGTAATCCCAGCATTCGGGAGGCTGAGACCGGAGGATCTGGGTTCGAGGCCAGCCTCAGCTACCTAGTGAGGCACTCCGCAACTTAGTGAGACTCGGTTTCAAAATAAAGAATAAAAAATAGGGCTGGGGGTGTAGCTCGGAGGTAGAATGCCCCTGAGTTCAACCCCCAGTACCGCAAAAAAAAAAAAAAAAAAAAAAAAATACTTATAGTAACATATAAAATGGAAGGGTTGTATGGAAATGAAGACTAAAGTGCTGAAAAATAAATTGTTTTCCCCCTTTTCATCCTTCCTTAAATCTTCAGTTTCTAATCATGTTTGGTAATTTTTCTTTTTTTGATGCTGTTGTTGCTTTACATTTTGCCAGTGGTTTGTGCATGTGCTGAATATTTATAGAGAAACTCAATACACCATAGATCTTGTAAGTGCCTCGAGGGCAGGACCTGGGTTAATAAAGTCATAAAATTATTCATAACCATTCGAGGTGAGAGCCATATAGTATTACAAAACTATATTAATGTTAATAAAAGACATAGAAAAAGACCTAAATCACAGACCAATGAAGCCAAAATGGTGGCCATAGGAAGTTTTAGTGCTCAAATCAACCTGAAGTCTTGTTTCAGAAGAAAATATAGTTTTACATACTAGTTGGGCTAGGTTTCTCTGTGGGAAGCAAAAATCTCAGTGACTTAAAACAAAGATAAATTTTTGCTCACATTTAATTGTTGACTAGGGATCAGCCAAGAGCTCTGCTCATGCCATCCTTACTCTGGGACCCAGGCTACAGGATAACCTCTATTTGGAGCATTTCAAATTGTCAGGACAGAGTGACAGAGCTCTTAAAGTTCAACCTGAAAACACTGTATATGTCTTCCACTCATATTTTCTAAAATAATTCCTATAGTCATGCTTAACTTAGAATGGGCAAGTACAGTTCTATCATTGTGCCTGAATGGTTGGGCTTGGGGCTTTTTGAGAACTACCATTTATATTTACCACAGATGAAATCTTAAATATTTTATTTATGGATTACCCATGTTTACTCAGGTTTTCACAAGGTAATTAAGGCTGCACCTGTCATATGTTAATCATTTAATAAAGAATGTAATATGACATAAAGAACATTAACATTATCTACTGAGCATCTACTTCATGCCAGGAGAAAAAAGGTCTAGACAACCTTGAAGCATGACTTAAAAATAATTCATATGAAATAAAGTCTCATAGCTTATTGCCAGCTGGTCGTGCTGTCACTAAAGTAACTGAAACCAATAAAGTCTAACTTTCCTCATGTGATAAGAAGTCCGGAGATACACATTTGCTTGTGTTAGTTTTGCCATCAGTCATGATGTCAAGGATTTGTACACTTACACTCACTATGTTTTGCCACTCTTAGAATATTGGCCATTTTTTCTCATAGTTTGTGCTTCTGGATCATAAGATAGCAACTGCAGCTCCAAGCATCTTTTTGCTGCTGAAAAACTAGAGGAAGAGAGAAAATTCTGCACCTGTCACTTTTATAATAAAGCAAAATCCTTCTTAGACGGCTTACATGCTTGTTACCCTTCTGTCCCACTAATCATAAAGAACATTTATCATTGGCAAATGAAAAAAAATGGTGAAAAGTGGGTGTGATATTCAAAATTAATTTTCTGGAAGCAAGGAAAATAATTCCATTCAAAAATAAAATTTAGAGCTGGGCCTGGTGGTGCATGCCTATAATCGCAGTATTTGGGAGCCTGAAACAGGATGATTGCAGGTTCAAGGCCAGTCTCAGCAACTTAGTGAGATCTTAGCATCCTCATAAGATCCTGTTTTAAAAGTTTAAAAAGGTAGAAATATAGGGCTTGAATGTAGCTTGGAGGTGAAATATTCTGGAATTCAATCCCCAGTACCAAAAAATTTATAAAAATAAAATTTAGAAGTTGTGTGAGTACAGAGGAAGGGGTCTTGCTATTGAACAGAATAGACAATATCCACCTTCAAAATTGAATGTCACAATTGTGATACAGTTGAGGGGCACTATGAAGTAGAGATGAAAAGTCAGTGTCAACTTCTGTGGCCTGGATCAACTTCTCAGTGATGACCACACTTTGAGTAGATCACTTCAGTGAACAGGGCTAATAAATGCACAGAGGTGATTGTTCAAAGTGGTCATATAAAGTTTGCTAGAACTGCCATAACAAAGGCTGAATGAGTAGCCTCAAAACCAGAAATGTATTCTACCACAGTTCTATAGGATAGAAGTCAAAGTTTAAGGTGTTCATAGAGTTATTCCCTTCTGAAGACTGGAAAAAATTTGTTCCATACCTCTCCCCTAGTTTGCAGTGGGTTCCTAGCAATATTTGGGGTCCCTGATGTTCATATGGTATTCTCCTCATGTTAATGTCTGTTATTAATTTTCTCTTTGGAAAAGAACACCAATGATATTGGATTAGAACCCACACTAGTTATCTCATTTTAACTTGATTGCATCAATTGAGACCCAATCTTCAGATCTGGTTACATTTGAAGGTACTAGGGTTTAAAAAATTTCAACATAAAATTTTGGTGATGATAGATATCAATCCATAACAGGAGGGAACAGTATAGACAAACCCTCTGAGATAGAAAATAATACCTATTTTATGTAAAATGGCCAAATACATGATATCAAATTATACCAATAGAAGAAAAGCAAGATAAATGACTGAGGATCTTGAAAAAAAAGTAGACTGCTTTACTTACTGAGTGTAGCAGGCAACAAGCCCTGCACAGGAGAATAACTTGGGGGAGGAAGAAGGAAAAGCAGAGGAGTCAGGTGTCAGGCAGATGTTTAGACTAATGTGCAGTGATGAGGCTCTAAAGTAATAGCAGGAGAGAAATTATGGACTCGTAACAGACATGAGAGGCATTTGCAAAGTATAAACATTGGGATTAGTGATAAACTGTATACCCTGAAATAATAAAAGTTAATTCCAAAATGACAGAGGAAACATATCACACTAACCTTGCTTAGCCATGGAAATTTGGAAACGGTGGGAGGGGGGAGATTTTCACTTTTAACTTAACACATTCTTCACTGGTGCCTAAAATATAAATGAAAGATATTCACATCTCTTTTACTTTCAGGAAGTTTAGGAATCATTTTTTTAAAATTCTGATGATGTTTTGTGTTGCATGGATTAAACTGAGATAATTATGAGACATTGGCGTGGAAGTGCTTGATTGGAGATAAAAGATTTGGAGTCACATAGGAATCATTCACATAGAAGTGATGGATACAATAAAAAATTAATAGCAGTGTGGTGCTTATTATTTAGATGCTTGAATAATAATAGTAATTATTGAGTGCCCACCAGGTGCCAGGAACTTCATACATATTGTTCCATCTAATCCTCACAATTACTCTATAAGATAGATGTATTATTTCTGCTTAACAGATGAGAAACCTGAATCTTTGAGACATTAAGCAATTTTCCAGGGATCATATAGCATGAGAGGGTTGGGGGAGCCAGCCTTCAAAGCCATCACTGTCAGACTTCAAGTTTATGTGCTTCAACTCCATTCTATTTGATAATTACTTCATCTGTGGATAATGAATTCCTTTCATGGGGTAGTGTATTAGGATTCACATAGGAAATAAAAGTTCGCTGTTTTCTACAGGTGGTTAGAAAAATTATATTCTCTCCTCTTTATGTGTCACAGGCCAGATGAGGGGCATGCAGAATATGAGCTGTCTGACAGGAGGAAATTATCACCCATTAAGCTTCAAAAGCTATTCTCAAACCAAAGATGAAATTACTGTTGAATGGTGAGAGGGACTTCCCTGGCAGACAGTAAAGTTACTGGGCACAACCTCTAAATTCTACACACTGGATGTGTTAATTCAGCAATTCCTGATTTAGGGAGAAATCTTGCATAATACTATGCCAAAGCTATTTTGAGCAAGAATTAGCACTTTGAAATGGGCATGCAAATTTCTCATTTCAATAAAAATACCATTGCTCTATAGAGGGAAATGGAGAGCGGGGCTAAATTTGCTCAGCTTTTGGAATGGACAAGTAGAAAGAAACTAAAGACTTATTCTCTTTTAGAGTCTCTATAGAATGAATAAAGTACAATTTTGACATCATATCAACAAATGAATCAGTACAGACAGCAAAATTGGAAAATAAAATGGATCTAAGATTCTCTGTAATCATAATCCTGAATTTTGCCTAATTATGTAGTCAAAATTCTTAAACAATAATTATTTTTTTAAAAAATAACTCTAGTCTATTCTTGACTACACTGACCAAATCACCTGAAATTTCTTTGTGATGCATATCCATATTTATCATGGAGATAGCAGGTCTTCATCTAAATCTGATAAGCAACACTAAAGGAGGCCTTCATAGCTCCTATCTAAATATTTAAAATTGATAAATCAATAAAGGAAACTGTTACATATGCTAAGGACTCTGATCATCAGGTTTAAAGGTAGAATTCACAAACTCCTTGAATTTATGCAGAATGCAATGGCATAAGGAGACAAGGCTGTGGCTAGGCCCTCTCTGGTTTTATTCAATACTGTAATAGGCTTCATACTTACAGGATGGATACCTCATCCTTCATATTCATGCTCCAACTACAGCACTGGTTCCCCTTTGTGCCAGGAGGAAGATGGATTTTCTAATTTGGGATTATAGTTGATTGATCTCTGGGAAGGAGAGACTTGAAGAAAAGGTATTGGCAGACCTTGGAAATGGGTTGAGAACAGATTGGACAAAAAAATCCCAGGGTGATATTAGAAGGGAAGTTACAAGAATGAGAATTAGAAACCGGATCCTCAATTTACTTGATTACACTGATCCTTGACTTGTCACTTTCAATCATTTACAGAAGATAACCTATGAAGAATTATTGGTGCCACCAATCCATTGGTGCAAAAACAAGTGGAAGGAGACATTACAGAAATTTACCTGCAAACTCATAGATAAAATACTTTAATACTTATGAAAATGTGAAGTTAGTTTTAAGACCTTCATGATAGAGAGGTGCCTCAATTCTCAACCTTTAGTGTACCGACACAGTATCAATGACTTTTATACAGTTAGTGTTTTTCAAGAAAAATATAATAGCTCCAATGCTATTGTTTTCAAACTACAGACTTATTTCTTTTCATTATAATTTTATAGAAAAGAATATAAGTAGAACTAATCAATTTATGCACACTTATTTCTGATTTCTTAGATACTCATTTCTGTGAAGTGAAAACCACATTTATACTATTTTAGCAAACATATGTTGTGCCACTGCTGATATCTAGGGAAGTTCTCGGTAGATTGTGCTTTTTAAAGTCACACCTTCCTGTTTTCATTCTTGTTCTGTCATTAATTTATTATATAGCTTTGGGATGATAATTTACCAGCCTTGTATCTCTCTTCATTTTAAAATAAGACCATGAATCTTATTTTCACTTAAATTGTACAATGCCATGTGCATATTAAATGCAGGGAGACCATGGTACTGAATATGTGTTACTAAGCTTCACAGGAGAGGCAATACCCAGGAGAAGTTGAAAGATGCAGTGAGAACAGTGGAATTTTATGTGTCTGTGCATGTACCATGTTTACTATGCTGATTCCTTTTTTTTAATAGGATGGATAGAAGGAGAAGATGTTCAATAACAAGTTAGAATGTGAGATATGAAGGAATGACATTATTAGACTGCTGCCACATGAAACTGAAAGGAATAAAGATGTTAAGCATCCCAAGGAAAAAGAATTGAAATACCGAACACAAATTTTCTTAGATCTATTAATGTAGATTAACTTAATTATTAAAATATATTTTAGTGATGATAGTACTAGTAAGTTACTATTTGTGGTTAGATTTAATGTTTTTAAGTCAAACAAAAGCTAGTGTAGTTCAGAACTGGGGTTGTAGCTCAATAACTGAGCACGTGCCTAGCATGTGGAAGGACCTGGGTTAAGTCCCCAGCAACACACACACACACACACACACACACACACACACGCACGCACACACACACATTCACATACCAGTGCAGGTGGACATGAAGCATGTATTTTAGAAAGCTTAACATTTGTTGGAGGAACAGTGCAGGAAAGTTCAGTCTGAAAAGTTTCAAAATTGTCCACAGGACAATAGGCAACCCAGTTTATGATTCTAACAATTGAGAAGGAATACTTGATGCTTCCAGAAATAATGTGAAATTGCTTTTGAAGGTCCTGTGATTTTGTTCAGCCTATATCTGGGTCCTGTTGAATACAGGCCAGATGGGACAAACTGATAAAAACTAAACAGCAGATGTTGGTAGATATCTTGGCAGCTGTTTGATATCTAACCACATGAATTATCAAAATAAAGCCTTATCTTCAGGGATTCTGACAAGAATGGAAATATTTTGGAATAATGCTACAACAGTGAATTCTGCTGTGAAGAAAGATTGAAGTTAATGTTTCCTAGGGCAAACCATGAGTTTATTTAGTGGCAAATGAAAAAAATAAAAAGAATCTTCAAGTTTCTAATATTGTATTGAATGTAACTACTGCAAAATTTAATCTGACTTGGCTAAAAAAAGATTCGAACTTTTCTTTTCCCAGAGTAATTTTGTCTTGCAGGAATTTCCTGTGATTTGGGGTATTCTATATAAAAAAATTCTTGGTGATTTCCACCTTAAATATAGTTTAACAGCATTATTTCAAATGTCAAATTGATTATTGGATAGAGTAATTTTAATGTTTGTCATTATTTTCAAATTTTTTCATAGATCAGGTATTACTTACATCTTTGGAAAAGCAAACCTATAAGACACAATTGAAAGCACTGTAGAGTTCTTCTCTACTCTGTATGGTCACTGTCAACAAATGCTCTATTTTAGTTAGATGGGTTTATTTTCACCAAATCTATCTTGGTTATCAAATCACTAGACTATTGCTTATACCATCTCTCTTATGAGTCATGGGTTCACCTCAACTCTCCCCTATGTGCTCCATTGTCGTTCAGAGATATGAAAGTATTTCTCCATACAACACATGTGGACACTTTGGCTCTGGAGATATTTGCTTAATCTTACCCCCTACAGGATCACTAATGTGCTGGAATCAGCTGGACCAAGCTTGATTATGTTCATCTCTCCCCAACTCTGTGTTTAGTGATCTTATGTTACTATCTTGTAATTAGTCAATGTGGGAGTAATCACACCATGAAAATTTGCCTATGCTACAAATCTGGTTATTTCCACCTCTGGAAAGTCTGTGTTAAATTATACTAGTATATAGTTAGAAAATTAATATATCAATAACTCATTATTTATTATGCACTACTTTGGATCATCAGCTGGTTGTTTGTTTTTACATGCTCCATTTCCCAGCAAGATTGTTGGGTATTTGAGGGCAGGATCCTTTTCTTATATTTTTGAATTTCTAGCATGACTTTTATAGTGTTCTAGAGCACTAGATATTTGCTTAATAAATATTAACTGACCAAGACACTCCCAAACTTCAATAAGGAATGCAGCTTTTTTAGTAGCACTGGACTGAACTTGCCACATGTCTCCAGGAAATATATTTTGAATTCTTGAACAAATATAATCACCACTGAGCTCTTTAAATATTAATGAATATATGAGTCAAGCAATTAAATTATAAGCCAGGTAAATAATGCCAAGAACTGATAATAAATATTACCTCAATTCAAATTCTACTCAAATACAGATTCTCCTTGACTTACAATGGAGTTTCTCCCTCCCCCCCAAAAAATTGTAAGATGAAAGCATCAAACTTACTGAACATCATAGTTTGCAACAAAGTACAGTGAAGAGTATAGACTGTTTACTTTGCTGATCATGTGGCTGACTGGGAGCTGTAACTCACTGCCACTGCCTCGCATCTGAAGAGATGATATTTTCACATATCATTAGCTCAGAAAAGGTCAAAGTGCAAAATTTGAGGTACTATTTTTATTGTATGTGTACTGCAATTGCACTTTTGTAAGGTAAAAAAGTCATTAGTCCCAACTATTATAAGTTGATGACTATCTGAAATAGAATCATGCCAAGCACGGCCCAAATAATAGCGTAGACACAAACCGTATTCTTGATCGATGGAGAAGATATTCTTAATTATCCATGTTAGAGAAGGGTCAATCATAAGTATTAAAGTGGAATGAATATTTAAAATCAACTATTTCATTTCCCATGGTGGAAACATACAAAACTAAAACTAGTTCCTTTACTTTCACCTCTTGAGTTTTCTTTCAGTAATTCTACTTTTCCCCTTATGAAAATAAAAATTTGTTTTGCTACTTTACAAATATGGAAAGAAAATTTTCTGTAATCTACCAAACTTCATGGAACCTCTTTTTTGTCTCTTCTTTCCCTTTTTATTTTATTTTTATTGATGCATTGTAATCATGCATTATGATGAATTTCAGGATGATGGAGACACACATGCACACAGCACTCATTGAGCATTTCTTTAGTTCCCACTCACTCCCTATCCCTCCCCACCTTTCCATGTTCAACACTGTGATTTGCATTGATAAGTTTGTGTATATACATCATATCCATTGAAGTGTTTCCTTCTTGAAGTCTTCCTCCCCACTCCCATCTCCCTCAGTTAAATCCCCTCCTTCACTCCTCTAAGGTTTTTCCTCTTTTGTTTGAAGTCCCTCCTCTATACCAATTTCTCCCTAGCTTCTGCATGAGAGAAAACATCCTATCTTTCACTTTTTTATTGACTTATCTCACTTAGCATAATATTCTCCAGTTCCATCCAGTTCTCTGTAAAAGATATAATTTTGTTCTTCTTTATGTCTGAGCAGAATTTCACCATGGGTATATCCGATAACTTTATAATCCATTCATCGGTTGATGAACATCTTGGCTGGTTACATAGTTTGGCAATTATAAATTATGCAGCTAAAAATAGATATACATGCATTACTATGGTAGTCTGGTTCCAATTCTTTTGGGTAGATAGTCAAAATGGTAGAGTTGAGTCATATGGTAGATTCATTCCCATTCTTCTGAGGACTCTCCACACTGTTTTCAAAAGTGATTTTGCTAATTTTAAGTTGCACCAACAATATATCAGAGTTCCTACTTCTTCATAGCCTCACCAGCATTTATTATTGTTTGTGTTTTTAATGATTGCCATTCTAATTGGGATTAGATGAAATTTCAGGGAAGTTTTGATTTGCATCTGTCTGATTGCTAATGATGTTGAACATGTTTTCATATATTTATTGGCCATTTGGATTTCTTTTGTGAAGTGTCTATTTAGTTCACTTGCCCATTTTTTGAGTGGGTTATTTATTTTTTGGCAGTGAGTTTCTTGAGTTCCTTGTATATTCTAGATACTAGTCCTCTATAAGAGAAGTAGCTGGCAAAGATCTCCCATTCTGTTGGCTTTCTCTTGAGGTTCTTGATAGTTTCCTTTGCTGCACAGAAGCTCTTCAGTTGAATGCAATACCACATATTAATCCTTATTTTAATTTCCCTTGCCTTTGGGCTCTTATTTAGGATGTTTTTGCCAGTTCCTATATGTTGGAACATTGGTCCTACTTCAAGTTTTCCCTCTTCAAGTTAAGTTCAAAGTCTTTGGTCTAACTTCCAGATCTTTGATCCATCTTGAATTGACTCTTGTGTAGGGTGAGAAAGTGGGGTTTCTTTACATTTTTCTACATGTAGATAACCAGTTTTGCCAACACAATTTGTTAAGAAAGCTATATTTTTTCCAGTGTGTCAAAGTCATGGAAATTAAGCCAGACTTTACAGTTACTTGAAGAGGGCATAGGACCTTTAGTCCAACATGTAGGCATGGGTAAAACTTCCTCAATAAAACCATTTTTTTATTGCATTTAGTAACAACAACTTGGCAGAACCCAAGGGTTTATTTTTCCTAAATTAACAATAAATTATAGTGTTATTTAAAGTCAAGTATATCCATTCAGAATTACAAATCTTGAGTTCTAAACTCTGCTGCACATTGTTAATATGACTGTATATTCACATACACAAACATTCATTATGTTATCTTTGAGGATCATTATGATGGTAAATCATACTAGAAATAATTTATTTTGAAAAGTCAAAACGCATGATTAAAATTAAAAAGAAACTTCTCTGCCTTGATAAGGGAGATCAGGGATCTAATAATATTTATATTTTATTTTTTACCCATCTCTTCTTAAATTCAATTTACAATTAAATAATAAACCTATTAAAGTAAGTTTCAAGAGTATATTTCATGCTGTGTGATGTACTAAAGGAAGAGATTGTGGCTCTTAATTTTAATTTGATTGATCTGTAACTGTGGAGACAAAATGAATGAGAAAAACAAGGAAAGCAGTTAAATAACAAAATGTACAATACAGATATGATGATATTTAGGAGTTTAAAGAAAGAGAAGCTGAGTAGGTTAACAGTAAAGTTGGGGGAAAGTGCCCATGTATTAAAAAGAATGTGACTGGAACCTAACAGATAGCATGCAGTTTTGACATGTGAGTGGTGCCCCTGCAAAAAGAAGAAGCAAAAAGTTGACCTTCACAAATCAATCCTTTCTCAAGAGATTGTCATTGAAAACAAAACTTTTCTTTTTTTAAGTTTACACTTGCTTAGGTGAAGTCATTTTGGGCTTCAAATGACCCTAATGAACATATGAGCCATTTGTGACTTCAGCATTTCTCAATATGTCTTGACCTCCAGGTGTGTCCAAGAGAAATAAATAAACAGTGGAAGAAGTAGACTTCACCTTTATTTAATTCCTTGGCTAAAATGATGCCATTGAAACTTGGCAAAACAGTCTCTCTCATCCTGAAATTGCAAAGACTGCCAAAGCAAACCGAGATAGAAAAAACAAAGGGCACATCAACATAATGTACATATCGCGGAGAGTCTTGAAGGTCAGAGCATGATCTTTTACTTCTTAGTGACATATAATGCCAATATTTGTCAGATCTTACTGAAGACTAAAGCCCAGGCAAAGAAAAAAATGCATTGCATGACATTTGTTTTCTGTCCTATAGCATTAAATATTCTATTGTTATAAACAACCAGTTTTGATGATTAAATAGTTGGGGATAAAGTTTTGTGGATTTTTTTAATGAAGCACTGCCCAAAATACATTTATAATGAACAACAAGGAGACAACCCAACATTTCAAAATAACAAATCTTTCAAATTCTACCACTGAAAAAGACACATCAATGTTACAATTATTATTTCTTTAATATATCACACAGAAAATGATCTGAAACTATTTTCCCTTTGTTGGGGAAGATAGGTTATTAAGATCTCACAGATACTAAAGTTATGAAGCTCTGAGTTGGCTGTATACTGGTTGCTAAGTAAAAATAGAATGGGCCTTGATTTTTTGTAAGGATATGGCACTAGACTTTGGAAATACAGGGAGAATCTATCATTCACATATCCATATTCAGAAACTGAATAATGGTTTGTTTATAATGGAGTCAACATTCAAAACAATCCAAACTTCTGGATAAAAATGGACCAGCAATCTTTAGATTCTAAACTTATTCTAGTTGGGAAATGTTGTGGTATCGAGTGTCCATCGATTTGAAATATAATCTTGAGCAGCAAGTAGTGTGCTGAGGATAAGATCACACTTGCTGGGAACAGCTGACAGAATCTAGAAATAGATTGTCAAGATGTTCGTTAATAATCATGGAATCAGCTAGTCTCACAACCATGAAGGAAAATAGGATTTCTGATACTCTCCCTTCTATATAGCTCACAGGCGTTGGTAACTTCAGCTATACTCCAGTAGCTAAATATCACTTTCATTCTATGACCAGGAGCAGGATAAGTGCTGTTAGTACAATACACACTTTCAGCAAAGAAAACTGTATTCACATGGCTATGGATATGTTGAAGATGGAGCTGAAAGGCATATATAATAATATGCTTATTTTATATAACATAAAATCGTATTTCTCTCAGAAATGAAAAAAAAACATTAGCTTAAATATTTTTAGACTATCAAATTAGCATAAAATGCATAATCTGGAAAGGTGTTTTCTGTTTTTCTATTTACTTTTCTTGCTTTTGTCTACATGCCACTTATCTTTGAGATATCTACATGTCCCAGTTTGAAAAACCATAACTTAAACAGTTGGGTTTATTTGGTGCAAAGTGTAGATGCTGACTTATATTTTATTTATTTATTTATTTATTTATTTATTTATTTATTTATTTATTTATTTATTTAGCACCAGGGATTAAACCCAGAGGCATTCAACCTCTGAGCTAAATCTCTAGCACTATTTATTTATTTATTTTTATTTTTAAACAGGGTCTCACTATGTTGAGGAGCGTCTCACGAATTTGTTGAGACTGGCTGCTAACCTGCGATCCTCCTGTCTCAGCCTCCCAAGTACTGGGGTTTCAAGTGTTTGCCACCATGCTCGGCTGCTCAGCTTCTTTTTTACAGAATCTAAATTTTGATCAGATGCCATCATTTGGCAATGATAAAACTGTCTATATGTGGGCAAATGCACGTTATTTATCCCAAGAGAATGGTTAAGCTTCATATTCATGAAGAGGCCATTAGACAACGTGCAAAAGTCAATACTCCCTTCACTTTCTTTTTTATTAAGATCTAATGTCTACCATCCTGGCTATATGGTCCTCCAAGGGCCGAAGGACATCTTTTAAATGAGTTGTAGTTTCCAATGGGTATTAAAGTACAGCAAAGGAGAAAAGAGAGAGAGAAGGTCAAGACAAATCAAAAGGTTCTTCAAGGAGAAAATGAACCACAAAGAAAAGCATGCTTTATTTTTTAAATTGTCTTAGCAAGAATTGCATCAACTATATTTTTCTAATTTTGTAAGCTTTATAGTATTCAAGTTCTTTCTACTTGGATAGGTAACTGATGAAAGTGACCATTGTAGTGGCTAGGAAGAAGAATGTGTGACTAACAAGCTTTCAGAAAACAGTTGAGAATTACTTACATATGCATTACAGTCTTGGCCATAATATAACAACTAGCTTAAAGTGATTTTTATGTGGAACTTCGATTCTACTCCTTCAGCACAATTCCCTTCCCTCTTGAGTGTGGGCTACTGGGGTGTCACTTCTAAATTCTTATGCATGAGTAATCTCACCATATTCAGTAATATATTCCTCTTATGAGAAAGTAATCAAGTACAATATAACTGATGACTTTCTTGATTCAGTAATCAGTAATTTGTGATCAATTTTACCTGATGGTGACAGCCTGGTGTATAAGTTATAAGTGCTAATGTATATTACTGCATTTCATTTCTGTGGAGCCTGTCAGTGGAGTAAAGGAGGGGGACTAAGGATGAAGAACTCCTCCCCCTCCATCCATAAGTGGCACACCACTGGCCTCCTCGTGTTATTAAAGGAAAATTGGAAAAGTTTCCAGAAGATTAAGCAGAAAGCTTACAACTTGCACAAGACTCTCAATTTTCCAGTGCTTCTGACAGAAGGATAAATCTTCAGCTGTTTTAACTAAAATGTAAGCAAACCCAATGTCTAACTACAGTAAACAAAATTTATTATGATTCGGACGTGGCAGTGGTGTTTACATCTAGGTTGACAAAATTGCCAATGCGTGAGACCCTTAGTTAAGAAAAATGTAGCAGGCTGTTTCTTATCCATCAGGCAATGGAAAGGGATTTTTTTGAGAGTTGTGGATGTACAAAGTGACTTTGAACTGTATACTTTGATGTTTAGTGTGTGTGTGTGTGTGTGTGTGTGTGTGTGTGTGTGTGTGTTTGTGCATGTGCATATGAAATTGGTTCAACTTTAAGGATAAGTGAAGTAAATGCCTGAATACATGGTGTGATTTGCATGTACCTCTGCCCTAAAATAAATTATCACATATGACACAATTAATATCTTATTTTCATTTTATTATTGTATTGATGTTGGGTTTATTGTTAAGGTATGCTTTATTAAACCATTACCCACAACAGCTGATCTGAAAAAGTTACTTTTATATTTTTATGTTATCAGAAGAAGGATATTGAAGATTAAGGTATAGGTTAAAGAAGGAGGTTTAAAAAGTCATCCAGAGGACCCAGCTGCATGGACCAAGCCACTTTGCAGTAGAGGGGCACTGAAGACTTAGAGATCTCTGTGTAGAGATGTTGAAGTTGATATGAGGTTTTTCTATGTATTTCATGTCCTACCAGTACTATTTGATTAAATTTAAAGTTGTGCTGGTCACAGTCAATCCTGGTATTAGAAGATATTTGTTGCACATTGTTTGTGTCAGTGAGAACTTCCCAGCCATGTGTCCATTTGTTGTGGGGCTGTGCCTGGGGGAGCAGGGGCTTCCTGGAGGACATTAATGGAGCTCATATATGAAGATTTCATGGACCATGTAAAATTATCATTCATCTCTTGTAAAACTTTAGATTTCCTCTGATGATGCATGTAACCCTTTCACTAGGATAGTCTTATTTTATAATTAGAAAAAACAAAAATTTCACTTGAAATCTTTGCTATGGTAATTTCTTCTTCTTCTTCTTTTTTTTTTTTTTTTTTGTGGTACTGGGGATTGAACTCCGGGGCATTCTACCTCTGAGCTATACCCCCAGCCCTACTTTTTGTTTTTCATTCTTGATTTTGAAACAGGGCCTCACTAGGTAGCTGAGGCTGGCCACGAACCGGGATCCTCTGGTCTCAGCCTCCCAAATGTTGGAATTACAAGCGTGCGCCACCACGCCCGGCGGCTATGGTAATTTTTTGTAATTTCTATTTTTGTAATTTCAGAGACTTTGCTTTGTAATTTTTTGTAATTTTTTGTAATTTCTATTTTTGTAATTTCAGAGACTTTGCTCACAAGCATTGGAGGGCAATGTCATGGAAGTTTAGAAAGAAGCAGAAAATAAAGACAGATGGGTAGAAAAGAGAAAATAAGAATTGATGTTTTATTTTATTCCCCAATCTTACCTTGGCATTATTGCCTATTTCATTGTTACATGGTAATCATACTTTGAATTGGAACCCATACTTCAGTGAGCAGAAAGTTTGGTTTCAGTTCAACCTCAAACCACAATTGAGTATAAGTTCTCAGATTCAAAATAATTTCCTAACTTGAATTGATAAGAAATAATATTCACAGACAATCAAAGAAAATCCCACTATATACACACAACACTCATATTCTATACATAACAAACATATGATCACATACACACAATTTCACACAAAAGTATATGTTTCTCTACACAAATAGTTTCTTCATTATCCTAATCAAAGTGTAAACCTTCATATTCTGATTCTAAATATTTTTCTAAAGCAATTTTGGCCAATCACATTCATACTATCAATATGACATGCTAAGATTCAAGATAAAAACTTAAAGTCTGAACATTATTAGCACCTTTTAAGGCATATAAAATGCTTTAATGCATATTTAATATTTCCCCTTAATTTTCTCTAATTAAGATAATAACACTTGAAGTTATATCATTGTTCTTAAATAAGAACTGGAGATTTTGGATTGATAGATGATCTGATGTAAGCCAACTAATTTGGCAATTTCCATTGCTAGAGTCAAGCTGACTATAGTGTGATATGTAGTTAATTTTTCATTTTAGTATTATATCATTACACAATTTAATAAAATATATTGCAAACAATATCATATAGCACAACTATTATATGACCTATGTAGATAATTAAGATAATAACAAAGTTTTCAAAATTATTCAGTAAAGTTCTATATATTACCAAGACATGTTTAGGCCTTCTATTTGTACAGTTAAATAGGGCATTTATCTACATTTAAACTTATTTTCTCATATGTATAATAGGAGCAATAAGGCCTATTCAATGCAGACTAAATGAGAAAATGAAGTGTGTGCTCTCTGCATAGTGAGGGGTATAAAGTAAGTTCTTACTAAATGACAAATTTGAGAGAATAATAACAATGCAAAAATACTTCACTTTTGTAAATATTTTAGATTTTTGTAGTGGTTCATGTCAACAATAACTACAAAAGATAAGCAGGGGAAGACTTGACATTAAATGAAGCAGAAACTGACACTTAGAATGATTGACATACTCATGTCCCCAGGGATGGTGTATTGAGAGCTGGGACTAGATTCCATGTTTCTGGCTGAGTTTTCCAATGACCTGTTGTCCATCTAGTTGAGAAGCAATATGTGAAAGAAGAGCCCTAAGAAACCAAATCATATTCATAAGAATCAAATAAATTTTTCTATGTTCTTCTTACTAATCTGGAAATACGGTTTATTTAGAAAAAATATGCAATCTGAGATGGACTGAAACTCATGTCATTTTTCCTCACACTTAATCTTTATGAACAGGGTTAAATTTCTGCCCTTTGTCATGGATCTAAAGACACATCTAGTCAAGAGTCAGTAAAACTCAAGGAGGACACAGAGGAGGATGGAGGGGTTTCAAGTTAGCCTGCTACCCAGCATCAAGAGAGAAAACAGATAGTAAATTAACTAACTGGGTATCTGCTCATTTTCTTTCATCTTGAAATATAGGGGGAAAATCTTTCCTTTGTCCCACTCTAACTGGAGACATACTGAAAGTAGAATATGGTAAACATAGTTCAGCCTGGCCAAGTTGATATATTAAAAAGCCATCATAGGGATTATAGAAAAAGGTGGATATTCATAAATGCTCATTTGCTTGGCTACAAATGGAACAGCAGGTCAGGAAAATTATATATTCAGAGATGAGAATATTATTTGTGCTAAGATTAGAAATGATTCTCTGATTCTTTATTTTATTTATTCTACAATACTTTCTTAGATAGTTATCCCATGCAGGTCCTTGTGTATGAGAGAGAAATTATAAATATATAATTAATTAGGTCATCATGAACTCACTCTACAAATAGTTGAGTGATGGCTATGTTTTAGCATCATTTGGTGCTAGGAATAGTGAAACAAGATTCATTTCTCTCCCTCTGCATACATTACATCAAATAATGTTCATGTATGGCAATCATAAAAATCACGAACACAACAAATGCTGGTGAGGGTGTAGAGAAGTGGGAACCCTAATACATTGTTGGTGGGATTGCAAATTAGTGCAACCACTGTGGAAAACAGTATGGAAGATCCTCAGACGAATTGGAATGAACCTACCATATGATCCAGCAATATCATTTCTGGGTATCTATCAAAAAGAATGGAAACTAAACTATCAGACCAACACATGTGTGTTTATAGCTGCACAGTTCACAATTGCCAAACTATGGAAACAGCCAAGATGTCCGTCAACAGATGAATGGATTAGAAAACTATGGGATATGTACACAATGGCATTTTACTCAGCCATAAAGAAGAACAAAATCATGTTATTTTCTGGGAAATGGATGCAACTGGAAAACATTATGTTAAGTGAGATTAGTCAGTCACAAAGAGTAAAAAAGCATATGTTCTCCCTAATATGCAGATGCTAGGGAGAAGATGGGGCATAAGAGGATTTTCAGATGAAAAAGTAGAAACTCTCAATAAGCAAAGAAGTTGACTTAACCGAAGGGGATGGACGGGGGGAGGGGGGAGCACCCTAATGCACATGATGTACTTTCACAAATCTATCAAGGTCAATCACTAAACTGAACTTGAGAAGGAGGGAGGGCAAGGGAGTGGGGTAGGAATTGGGGAAGGGGTTAAATGAGAAATGTGTGCATATATGCCTTTATCAGCTTGTACCTAACAAAGATGTATGATTACAATGCACCAATTATTATAAAAAATAAAAATAAATAATAAAAATAATGTTCATGTGAGATAGACAGCATTTTTATCTTCATTTTCCAGGTTAAAAAGGTAAAGTCTTGGAGTGATTAAATAACTTGGCTTAGATCATCAGGGTAGCAAGTAGCAATGTCAAAACTTGAACTCAGTCCTGTCTGAGATTAAAGCTGGTGCTCTCTATATTTATGTGGAACTGCCTCCCTTTTCTCATTTATGAACACTCTGCCTCATCCACTAAACTCTAACCTCCTTAGAGGCCAATCCATATGTCAAATTTATTGTTTTATACTCTTTCCCCAGTGTCTGCCACAGCACAATATATGTATCTGTCAAACCTACTTTTTCTGTAGAACAACCATTAGCTCTTAAATGCACAGGGAATTTTATTCCACAGCATTCTTACAAGTATTCTTGAGCCCTACTACATGGTAAGTCTTGTTCTAGGTTCTGTGGTAGATATTATACAAGAAAGGCTTTTCTATTCCAAGAAGCAGTATAAATCTTGGTGAAAAGAAAGTTAAACAGGTTTCTTTACCATAGAACTTCTTAAAGACTTTAATATGCTTATAAGCATTTGAGCTAATATAGGGTGCAGGATTTTTTCAACTTTTTATATCAAAGGTCCTTTTCCCTTCTTTGGATGTAACTTGAATTTTTAATGTTGCTCTAAGTTATGATTTTCAGAACTTTGCACAAAATCTGTATCTAAAGAATCTGGCAGGGAACATAGCAGAACTTTTAACAATGGAATAAATCCAAAGAGTTTGCTTGGCTTTTATATTTCCAATCCTGGTGTTGATACCTGATTCTAGGAACAATTTTGTTCATAAAATGGTATCTCTCTTCTTACTTCCCAATATCCCAATAATACTGCAAATATATAGTATCATTTTTGCTTTTTTGTGGTACTGGGAATTAAATCAGGGGTATTCTACCTCTAATATATACCCCAGTCCCTTTTTTTTAAAACACA
>PVLC010011123.1:40000-48149 GCA_004027655.1 Graphiurus murinus
AGAAGAGTTAATAAAGAATCCAATTATATTTTGAAACTGTCTCCCTAAGTTGTTGAGGGTCTCAATAAGTTGCTGAGGTTGGTCTGGAGCTTGCAATCTTCCTGTCTCGGTCTTCCAAGTGCTGGGATACTTTTTTATGATAAGTTAATTATGAAGACTTGTGAGACCAGGAGAAAAGTGTATACACTAAAATGGGGAGATGGAGAAGGGAATGCATGGGAGAAAAGAGAGATCAACATGAAGAAAGATACAAAAAGAAAACACAAAAGAGAGAAAGGGTCCCAGACAGAAGAGAGAAAGGAGTCCATGTGATAGATTGATGTACTTTAGAATATTTAGCAGAAAATAGATTTAAGTATATGTTCCATTGTTTTTTCAATGTTAATCTATTCTCAAACTGTGAAAATCATTCGTATGCCCCACCCCTGATTTGAAATTTATTATACAACTCTGTCTTTGCAGAGTAGTGGAAATAGGAATACATCGTACACTCTGACTGCACACCTTAAAATGTTCTCCAAAGCAAATATAGGATTGCCTTCCTTTGTGTCATTTAAATATGATAAAATTCTTATGAATAAGAAGAATTGGGAATGACAGAAGAATCTACTAAAATCTTTGCATAGCCAGTTAACCAGGCAAAGATCTGTCACTTGTCAAATTTTAGAGATTTATTAGTCTTTTTTTTTCACTTCCTTCCTTTTCTTACTCAAGGTCTGAATTGTAAAGACTCATCTGGCACTAGAATCTTCAAGGACAGGAGCTGCAAACTTCCATCCTTTATTAAAAAATTCTGGTGTTATATTTTTAACTGAATTTCATATACTAGGGATGGGACATTCAAACCTTTTTATTGCTTTGCTGATCTTTGGCATTATAGCCTCTCTCCACAAAGGCTTCTGTGGCAGAAAGTCCTCTATTTTCAACTCCTTAGATCCAGCATCAGAGACAACTCAGGATGTCTTACCTTTATAAGAGATAATAAATGGGTACAAATAGATTGCAAGGTTATAAACCAATCAGGATTTTCATATATACTGGGCTTGGTTATATTATCAAGGTTTCATGTAATCAGCATGTGGATGGAATCATGAAACTTTTAGTCTATTGAAGATTCAAATATTATGCTATTGTTACCACTGAGTTTTCATGAGACCACAGAATAATTTTATAGAAATACTAGCTGCACGCTACATAAATATGCCATGTCATCATTCACATACACATAATCTGTCCACGTCTCCACTTTTGCTTCTGTAAACATGTTTTTTTATTCGCATGATTCCTTTGCTAAAACTTTTTAAATTCACCTTCTTTATAGAAATATCTAAAATTCTCAGACTTCTGTCATTTCACCTGTCACACACTTTATTCATCTATTAACCTTCTCCTTCAAGGAGGCTAGAATATTTACCATTCATCCTCCAAATCTAAATTTTAAAATAGTATAAAATCAACCACTATCAAAAATAAAAATAAGTCCCCTTTATGCTCCTTTCCACTTACATGTGTTCAAATTGCCTTGTCTTTTCACCTGACTCCATGCTCTTTCTACAGCTTGGACTGGGGCATTAAATAACCCATAAGTGAGTTCTCCATAGAATAGATAAAAGGGAGTTTTTTCATCACTAGTGAGAGGTGACCTGACCAGTTTTTCATGTAATTAAGAGACTCATATTTGGATCCTAGAAGAGTGAGATAGGCTATTGAGGGTATTTGCTTCCCATTGGGAATCTAGTCACCTCTCTTTCTTGAACTTGGTAAAAATCTCCATCTCGCATCACTGATCACAATACACAATAAGCTTTTCATCCTTTGACATTTTAAGTCTGTTATTATAAGATCTACCTATTTGCTGTATTATTATTCAGGTGTCAACCTCTGACAACTTTGCTGCTATAATTATTATTAACATCCATTATTATTTAGAGTTCTTATGGATTTAATTTTAATCTCACAACTACATTTTAAGCAACTCGAAGGCCCAGGCTATATTGATTACAGGGATTCTGTTTAAACCTCAGGTACCTTCTGATTTTACTTAAAAACAAGTACCAAATTTTGAGGAAGGGTGTTATAATAGGTGGTAGCCTGGGACTGGGAATACAGGATGATCAATTTATGGATGGCATGAGGTTCAAGAGTAGTATGAAGGATGGCAACAGGGCTTAGAAGGAGGATGCAATTCTGTCATGAGACAAAGGTTGGAGGTACATATCATTTGCAAGGTGAATTAGGCAATTAAAGTTATTTTTATTTAAGAATATGGCTACTTTGAGTGAAATGTAGAACAATGGAACCATTGAGACTATCCAGCTTTTGGCCATATCCCAAACAACACCCAGTTCCTCTGAAAACATATGTCATGTGAAGTAGTAACTGAATGACTAGAGAGACTTAGAGAAGAGGTAACCTATCCATTATATCAACAGTTAAGGAGTCTTTATCTTGAATTATGATTATATTCTGGTTGAATGTTATAGCTGTAGTTCATGTATTTCGGAATAATTTGTGTACTATTTTTAAACTATATGGAGGCTGCACATAGAGGTGACAGTAACAGTAAATAATTAAAGAAATCCAATGTAATAATCCCCTAAGTCATTCAAACCTCTTCTGAGAATGGAACAGCCACATGTACTGCAGGTGGGGGAGTACATGTCTGGATCTCCCTTGTTATTTTAACTCATGGATTTATTAATTTTTCAGCATTTCTGTGTGAGTCTGTTCTAATCTACATTCCCATTTCAGATAAAAGCAAGCAAAGTTGTATTGCTGAAAGACAGAGGAGCCATGTTGCTTCTTTTGGTGTACATAGGATGTAGGATCAGGAGAGTCACTTTTTAGGAAATGTAAACTTTCCCAGAGTGCAGCTACTATTGCTGTACAGAATCTGATTGAATTAAAGATCAGGTGAGATTTAGCATGTTCAGCATGGAGGGAGCTATTACTGAATTTTAAAAATTATTTGTTTTACTACTGCTTTGTGTATTTTTGTTCCTTTTGTGGTTTGGAAAACATAACTTCTCTATGTGAGTACATTAATGTCTGGGACAGTGGATAATGCCTTTCCTCAAGTACATAAGGTACATCTTCCTGCTGATGGCGGTCCCTGACATCAGGTGCACAGCTTGGTGAATGTCCATTCACTCTCCTGCCTGCAAGTTCGTGTGACATGCAGAACTATAAATGGTGGTCAGTCTCACTAATGCAAAATTATAGTTATTAGTCACCAGACCTTGGTAATTTGTTACTATATACAATATGCATAACTTGATTTATATAGAAATTCATATATTATTTAGCTATATCAATATGTTTATTTTATTTTATTAATGTTCATACCTAAGCTCCTAGTAATACCAGTAACAAGGTTAGAATTACTAGCTCCCAGCAATGGGATGTAACACCCTGAAGTAAGGCAGCCACCAGTGGCTCTGTGAGGAAATATTGCAATGGAACTAAGGGGAAGTAAAACACACATGCAATCCTTTAAAATAGATTTATGGTAATAGTCAAATGGAAATAGAAATTGGAGACGTAGTTGTAAACATGTGTACCTCATCTGATGTACATTTTCTGCTTTCAAAGAAAGCACTTCATAGTGTGCATGTAGCTCAGTGGTAGAGAGCTTGCTTCCCATGCACAAGGCCCTTGGTTTCATCCCCAGCACCATATTTAAAAAAAAAAAAAAGAAGAAGAAGAAGAAAAAGGCACTTACTCTGCCAAATGGCTTTGTTGGAGTACTCCAGCATGAAATGTCTGGTTCTCCATGTTCTTTTAACTACTGAGTCCCAAAGTAACTTTTGAGTGACTAAGTGTTGAGAATAGGGGTATGCAAATAGAAAATAGGTCTTTTCCCTTGAGGAATTTATATCTGATTGAATATAAGATCACACAAGTCCCTTTGGAATAGAGTTAAATTGCACCTTATTCGTGGTATAATTGTTAGAAATGAGAAAGGTCAAACTCATTTGAGTTACTTTTCTGCCTTTTTGAATGAGCATTTGAGTGATTGATTTATTTGTGTTATTGCTAATTGCTGATCACAAAGGGTCATACTGTCCTGGAGTTTTCTCCATGGAACAGAGCACTAATGAAAGGATAGACCACCTAGCCCATTCTCCTCGATATGGATATCAAGAGTGTTTCAGACACATCCATCTGGATAAAGAGTGACTAATGGATGCAAAGGTAGCAGAAAAATTATTTCTCCAAGTGTGTGTGTATGTGTGGGTGTATCTGTGTGATTGTATAGTAGAAATACTGGACTTTAAGAGATATAAGGTGCCTTAGAGACTGTCCTATTTTACACCATCATTTTAGAGATAATGTCACAGAGTTAGGGTGACTCAATGATTTGTCCAAAGTCATACATTTTAACCGTCAACCTGTGGGAATTATTATTACTTCTCATAAAACACAACTCAGTAACATTCCAAAGGGCTAGAACTCGGCACCAAACTTTCTTTTTCCTTTTCTAGTATCATCATAATCTGCCACTCTTTACTATGGTGCCTCGGGAAGAAGCGAGGGAGTCTTAAAAACCATCCAGCTCTCCAGATTCAATTGGCAGGTTAATCGAAAACAATTTTTTTATAGCACAATAAAGGGCCTGAGAACAGTGGAACATTAATATTTGTTTCCCAAAGAGTGGACCCTGAGAGAATAAAGCTGCATGCAATTGAATTATGATGCCCATAGTATAGGGGATGCATTTTGCATTGCTTCATTTTATGCCACCATTAATCAGGTGGCGAAGAGCAAAGGCGGCCTCACAGTCCTCTGCCAGGGCACCCCAAGAGGAATGTCACCCCCACATCCTGGGTAAGGCTGGCAGCCTTCCTAAGTACCTTATGTGATTACAATATAGTTTTCATGATGCATTCTTAATAAAACAAAAGGTGGCCCTCTGACAAAAATATCATGTTTTTTATAATGTAAAATACAGCAATTTTATCAGCATTAACACTGATTGGCTGCCATTAGCCCCTTGCCTTCTAATAAAATTTATGATACCTTTCAGGAGCCCAATTTGATAGAAAGTGAAGTGATTGCACCCTGCTTAGATATCTCTCTGGCATCTATTCCAACAATAATGCGGTAATTTTATGCATGAAATAGCACAATTGGCATAAATAGTTATAATACTGAGTGCTGTCTAAGGAAACTGGCTGGTGGAAAATTAGAAAGCGCTTCACACTTTTGAAACAGGTAATTAGGATTTTTCTTCGTGCTCATACAAGGCAGACTGGAGTTTCATTTTATATTTCATGTTTCATTAAAATATAGGTGTTAAAAATAAATGTTGAATTTAAAACTGCATATATTATGAAATTAAAGGTATAGTACCCAGTGGGGGGAGCAATGTGAGATGGGACCTTAGAGTGGTATGTTTAGTAGCAGTGGGAGTCTTTTTTTAAATAGTTTGAACAGGTAATATTCCCTTGTTTCAGGCATGTTGCTTTGAAAAGGATTGATTTAGAAATAAGTTGTATTCAATCACCAGGTCTTTAGGATAGGAAGCAGTATGCTGCCTTAATTTAAACTCTAACTGAGGACGATCTCTTTCTTTTAATTGGCAGGCGAAGGTGGGCTTTGGGTCGTGTGGGATTCACTGAGCAGTTTTGAACTTTGCATTGGGCTCAACAGTTCTCTGTCTATTTCACATTTCCATTCTGACCTTGGCTGCTCATTCAGACCTGAACCAACCCCCAATGGAACCTTTTTGATTCTCTTGAACTGCGCTGTGGTTTCGGGAGGCGGGCAAAAGGCTGTAATGACACCATTGTATTAACCTCCACTTATGACCCAGCCGAGGGCAGGCTTTTAAGTTTTCCCAGCTGTGTCATTAAATGTGTTGCTCTGGCCCCACTGACATGACACCATCACAATCCCAGCCACAGACTAATGACCACAGTTGTGAAGGCAGCATGTGTAGAGGAGAGTACACACGGCTCAGATCCCAGAAAACAGGGCTCTGTCTTCTTGTTTTCCCATAACTACTAATGTGGTATTAGGCAGGTCTTTGAAACTTTCTGTGCCTCAGTCTCCTCACCTGAGAATTATGCATTCATTCCTTTTCTTATAAGGTCATTATGAAATGTACTATGCAAAATAAGTGGAGAAAAAAAAAAGATAAAAGCCCTCAGGGGCATACCCCTATAATCCCAGTACTTCAAGTACTGAGACAGGAGGATTGCAAGTTCAAGGTCAGCTTCACAAATGATAAAGAGAACACAACACTCCACAGATGTACAGTATAATGTAACATTCAGATGAAGCTACATTTCACCCAGACCATTTGTTGGCTTCTCAAGAACGCATGGGTTCCATGGGAAGAAAGGTGAGTTTGGGGATTAATTAAGCTAAATTCTGTGTGCTGTTGTCTATGTGGTTTTCCATAGAGTTATTTCCCAGGACCCCAAAATACTAACATTGCTGACGTTTTAGTGCCTCAAGACATTACTCCCTTCTTTCCTAGAGATCTCAGCTCATTTGTATTATAGGAAAGTACCCCAATCAGCTTCTTGTTTCTTTTTTTCTCAACTGAATAAGGAAGTATCTTGGGGAATCAGAGAGTCATGGGGAAATGAAAAAGATAATGAGCAGGTAAAAACTTCTATAATCAAGGTTATATAGCACATATTCAGAAAAAATGTTGTAATGCCATGTCCAAAGCATTGCACACATACAGATGATATTCAATCAATTGGCATAATGCTGAGAAGCTGTTTCAAAATTAAATTCTTTATTTTTGAGAATTAAAACATGCATATATTTATCTAAATGAGTGGGAAACAAGTCCAGACAAATTCGGTGCACTGTTACTTTGTAAACTTTTTATTCATAATGCCTAAAACTTGTAGCATCCAAGATGCACTTGCATAAATAAATAAGTGAACTGTGGTCATCTCTTCCATAAAATATTATTTAATGTAAAATAAATGAGCTATCAACCCACAAAAAGGCATAGAGAAAACCAAAATGCACATAGTTAAGTGAGAGAAGCCAGTATAAAAGGCTGCATTCTGTGCCATTTCAATTCTACAACATTCAGAATAAAGGCCAAACTATAGAATCAGTAAAAAAGAGTAGTGGTTTCCTGTGTTTTGGAGAAAGGGAGGGAGAAACAAATAGCTATATCAAAGGGGATACTTAGTGTAGTGAAACAACTCTATATGATGTTATAGTGGTGGATACATGTCATTATACATTTGTCAAAACCCACAGAAGGTAAGATATAAGGAGTACGCCATTAAGTTAACTATGAGAAGAAATTAATAACTGTATTGATATTGATTTATCAATTATAGCAAATATGCCACATTAGTGAATGATATTAATAATAGGAGAAATAGAGAAAATGATGGAGACTATATGGAAACTCCATTTTCTGCTCAACTTTTTTGAACCGTTTACAAACAGCTCAAAAAATGAGTGCCCTATTTTTAATAGAGAATTGCATTTTTATATAACAAAAATATTTTTATATTTTTATAGATATGACAAAAAGTTGTGTCAATGATTGAGAAAGATATTACAAATGCTTTCATAATTTAAAAAATGTCAGAACCATACCATAGAAAGAGCAACTGCATTCATTGTGACTCAGTAAAATTGCAAGGTCCCTGGCAGTTACTCTAGTTTTCCAAAGAAAATCATAAAGCAGTGAAAAAATTCAGCATTGCTAATAATCTCACTGTAAATTCTGTTCATTATTCCTATCATATTTTCTAGTGATTGCAATGTAAAGAGGTGGCCTGTTAATGTAATAATATATTCACAATCTCCAGAAATCCTAGAAAAAAATGTAATCTATCAGAGAGGTGATCATGAGAAGAAAATTGGGGACAAATGCTATTTTCATTAATCTTTACCATGACACTTAGTCTTAGACTGAAGTCACTTCATGTTATAGTTATCATGCATTCATAATTAAGGTTACTTGCCCAGAGATTTCTAAAGTGTTTTTGATAAAATCCACTGATGCTAAGATATCCTTCATTCTGTAAGTAGTACGATCTTTCTTTCTTTCTTCCTTCCTTCCTTCCTTCCTTCCTTCCTTCCTTCCTTCCTTCCTTCCTTCCTTCCTTCCTTCCTTCCTTCCTTCCCTTCTTCTTCTTCTTCTTCTTCTTCTTCTTCTTCT